>VJMH01005255.1:0-31318 GCA_009835185.1 Aphanomyces stellatus | reverse complement strand
TCATGGCCGCAGGATTAGATCTTCTCCGGACCACAACGTTTGGAAGCGCCGATGCTGCCGCCAACTACTCCGGTGTTGTGCCCACTTCCAACACACTTCGCGTCTTTCCAACTGCTTTTCTCAATATTTCGACGTGGTATTTGCAAGGAGGAAATATATTGTGTGGCGAACTCGCTTCGGTGTCGCCAGTTGTAGCTGGGCTATTGTCTTTTACTTGTCCGTACATTCAATGTGGCCAAATGAGGGTGTCGGCTCTTTGGCCGTCAAACGGTGTCCTCTTCGTGGCCGCTCTTGCAGCTGGGTTACCACAAGCCAAAGCTTTCGCGGTGATTACACCTTGTCATCACACAGTCAACCCTGTGGAATGTCATCGTGGCTACTGGGCCAACTCGTTTCTTTTTTTAGGGGGTTCTTTTTTTAGGGGGTTAGGGGTTAGGGGCTACCCCATCCGATCGCGCCAAGCCATGTCGGCCAAGACCCTGTTCCACAAACGAATGGCCAGGAATCAACGAGGCTTGTGATCGGCTACCCATTTGACGTAGCAATTGTGCGTTGGCATACGTCGAATAGTAAAGTTGAACCCATCGATGGGCATGGTGGATGCGGTACACTAGGCAATAGGGCAGCGCGACGGCTCTCATTCGCCGCATGCAGTACGTCTGCACGTGGGCCTCCGTCGAGCCAACCATCGCCCGCACGACATTGATCATGTTTTCCAGCGACATCGGCACAATGTATTTTTGCCGCTCGCGGACGAAACCGTCGGTCTTGAAGGAGAGGTCACTGGCAAACGGGTGTCGTGCACAGACAACATGTCCTTGGCACACGATGACAAGTTGTCTTACATGCCTCGGTTCACTTGTCCCCGCGCCGCTGGCAATTGCAAGAGCTCCCTCTTGATGCGCTGCTTGCCCCTTGAAGCAACACCGCCGCACGTGCCAAACTCTCAGCACGCGCCATTTGCATCTCCCGGTTCATGTGGCAAATGCCTGTGCCCGTGATGGATGAATCAAAGGCAACATGTCAATCGCAGAGGCCTTGGACCACGCGTCCAGGTCAGTTCGCGCCGCCACCGACTGCCGCAGCGCCAAGTTACGGACGACCGTGAGCTGGTGTACTTTCATTTCGAGACTCTCGATGCACAGCTTTTCGAACGGCCGGACTTGGCGACCGCCGTTTGTTGTCGGCAGGCTTCTAAAGGCTGCGAGGAGGCGGCGTGGTTTATGCTTGACTGTCGGTGATCTTGCTGGAGCAAGAGAGTGGCAGTGTCACATCATGTGAGAGGGGATTGTGTGGTAGACGGATGCTGGGGAGGGTGGTCCATGATGACTCTGGTGATGTCGGTCCAGCCTCGTGGCTTCAAAGTTTCCCCAACAGCCATCGCAGCCAGGATGGCGTCATATGTTCTTCTTCCGTGCAAGAATCGTCCCATGAGAATGCTCCAAGTTCATGAGTCATTGGCATTAAGTCATGTATGAATGGGCGGGCGACACGAGAAGGCCACTCCCACGCCAAACCAACGACTGAATCACATGGTGTGTACTTGTATCAATTAATATTCGAGATTTAATTGTTGTTGTTTTTCTTTTCAATCGCGTCTTCGAGGGCGACACAGAGCAGCACGATGAGCGCAATGTCGACGCCGACGCCAATGTCAATGTAGTATTCGTCGCGGACAAAGTTGAGTGGGCTGTAGGCCTTTGCCACGGGAACGCCGTCGCACGTGATGACTGTCTTGCGGCCGATCCCGTCGCTGATGACGTCAAAACGCCGAGTCGTGTTGGTCGCACAGTCGACAGCGATGCATTCCAATACATTCTGGCACATGGCAAAGCGTACGTTGACGTCGCACAACTTGGTTTTCGAACTCGAGTAGATCATCTGCCGACCGAGCCACGAGAAGATGGCTTCTTCCATCGACGCCACGACGTGGCCTTCAAAGTCGAGCAGGTCCTTGTGGCTCCGCAGCGAGAGCACTTTGCCCTTGAGTTTAAAGTACGGCACGCCCGTGTGCGGGTCCTTGATCGTAAAGTCGTCGCCGGTCCACGACCACAGCTTTTGCTTCATGTGAAGCGTGACGGCCACTGGAAGGGCGAATTTGGCATCGAGGATAGCCACGGGTTGAGCTGTTTGAGCCAAGACAGCGGCGTCGTAGGCTTCGTTGGAGAGGCAGCAGCCCATGGCAAGCGAATATGACAAGTGCGAAACCACGTGTATAAATAGAAAGGTTATTCGGGGACAAGCTGCTGCCTCGAATGCCTCGCCCCAAACGACAAGGACGACCACATCCACCTTGGCTTTGTTGAGGACGCGGCGGACGACACAAACGACCTGACAGCATCGTTGGTCTGATTGAGTAGCTCCATTCAAAGTGTTGCTGCATTCGCGAGGACCATTTTTGGCCTGCGACCTGGCGGAGGACCACGACGGCCTTCGACGCCATCGACGCAAGTCTGGGTGATCGCAATCAGGCCGCGAATAATCTGTCTGTGTTGGCCCTTGGACAGACATCAATCCAGATCAACATCCGTCAGCTCATTGCCGCGTGCGACAGAGAAGACTTCATCGATGTCTCACCACCACCATCATAACAAGTACATCTGACATGCACCAGCATGCAACTTGAAAGAAGCACCCAACAATGAATTCCTTGCACGTCAAGGGCCTGGAACAGTTGTCTGTACTTCGTTGAGCAGAGTTGACGTTGGCCTATATGAGACCAGTCTTGTGCACCAGACAACACCACGGCAGCGTTGGCCTCAAGCCCCATCCGGCACCGCTCAATACGCTTTAGCACAGAACAAATACACATTAAGAAGGTCGGTGGTGGATGCTATCAAGGCATGTAAATTAAGAAAAGTCGACCGTAAACTCAATCGGACGCACTTTTCGCGACATGGTCTTCAAGGGCAACGCAGAGCAACACGATGAGTGCAATGTCGACGCCAGCGCCAATATCGACAAAGTACTCCTCGTCGGCCAACGTCGGTGGGCTGTAGGCCCGAGCGACGACGACACCGTCGCATGTGATGACAGTTTTGCGCCCAAAGCCATCGCTCATGAGCTCAAAGGCGTGGGTGGTGCCGCTCGCGCAGGAGTTGCGCACGCGGCATTCGATTCGATAGTGACACATGCCAAAACGAACTACGGCGTCGCAGAGCTTGGTGCGCGACGCCGAATAGATTGTTTGGCCACCGAGAAGCGCCACGACCGCTTCTTCCATTGACGCCACGACATGGCCTTCAAAATCGAGCAGGTTCTTGTGGCTTCGCATCGACACCACTTGGCCCTGGAGTCGAAAGTACGGCGCGCACGTGTGGGGGTCCTTGATGACAAACGGGTCATTGGCTCTCGCCCACAAGTGTTCCTTCATGTGCAGTGTAATGGCGACGGGGAGGGCAAACTTGGGGTCGATGACCGCGACGGGACGACTGGCCATCGACACGACGACCGCGGCGTTGTAGGCTTCGTTCGAGACACAGCCACCCATGACGTGAGCTCAAGAAAGAGAGAAAATGGGCGGGCGGTGGCCCCCCAAAAACGAACGCGTATTTTTAGACGTCCGTTACGATTATCAACAGATGAAAATCGCCACTGTCAACGGCGGTTTCAGAGACTTCGCATGGACGAATGGAGCACAGACGCGACTGCTCCCAGGTTTTCTTCAGGGTCATGTCGTTGGAATCCTTTTAATTCGACGTGCGACACAGGCCCAATTTTGCAGATTTTTGGTAGTACAGTGCATAATAATTCACCGCACAAAACTACTCACCAGCGACCCCAAATCACACAATAACTCACCCAAGTTCCACTCGAGCCAGCCAGCAAATAAATCACAAAATGGTGAGCAAAAAAGTCTGGTGACGTATTGTGTGCTTTCCGATAGCTGCTGAAAGCAATTTTACTCTTTTACTCGAGTGGTTGTCATATTGCAATCATTGTCTGCAACGTTCCTCTCGAAACAGTGTTGAAAAAGTACAACCAACAGGATCGGGTTTTGTTTGTGTTGTTTTTAGCCTGCGCACCACCGCGTACAAGTCATCACTTGCACCCACGATGTCATGTCGGGGGCTACGTCGGACCAAGGTTTGATGCTTTGGCCTCGAATAATTTGACATCCTCGAGAGCCAGGTGGTTAAGCTATCTGACACATAATTGTTTGGTCCGGCCATATCACTTCGTCGTGGACTCTACTCCAGAGTGCTTAGAACCGCCCCATAGCAGGATGAAACAAGTGCCGCTACTCTATGTCCCGGACAAGGTCAGGCAATTCATGCTCTGGAGCGACGGGTTGGTGTTTTGCATCAAAAATAAATATAGTGACGATGACATGCCCATCACTATGCCCCCTTGCGATTGGTCCATCGCGGCGATCGATAAATAGACGTGTCACCAGCTGCCACTCACTGCCGGTCAACCAAGGGCGGTTACCTCTCTGACGAAGCCTACGACGCGGCGGTCATCGTGCCCACGACCCACCCCGCGGCCATCCTCGATGCCAAATTTGCCCCTGCGATGGCCGCCATGGTCCAACAGGAAGGAAAAGCTGGACCCAGCGGATTCAATGGAACCTATTTACTACTCACTGTTTGATCTGGTAGGTTTTCGCTCATCGTACTGCTCTGTGTCAGCCCCAAAGTCGCGATTGAAAAGAATAACAGCAGAGTCAACATCCTTACGTCCTAACACTTGGGTGCGATCGCCCGCATCGCGATGCCCTGGCCCAGTGTGGCCTAGCTAATGGTGGCAATGGAAGAATCGAACAGCACGGGAATAAAACGACTAGCAACCATTCAGACCCTTGGCGACCACACCTCTTCGTTCATTGTGTCGACATTGGCGATTGGCACGAGGAATGGATGAACTGGAATCGACAATACAACGACAAACTTAATATGCACCTCGACGACATTTCATGGAGGAAAAGCGTTGCTGTTGTGTTGCGATCAATGATATCAACATTTCAAGCCTCGTAAAATGTATTTTAACATGGATGTGAAATGCAGTTCAAAGCAGATGTGGATCGACAACAGCACGACTTGCCACTTGGCTTGTAGCGTTGTCGTCGCAGTCGAGGACGCATGCGTCGTTGCAGCATTGGTGGTCGTCTCGCGTTGGCAAAAGGGTAAAATGGACAATTTTTCGGGCAGTGACGTCAGCCAATGGAACCACCCGTGGCCGCTTGGCGGCACAAGGGACAGGCAACCTTTTGTTCAAGCCAATGGACGACACAGCTTTCGTGGAACGAATGGCCGCAAGCCAATCGCAAAACACTCTCGTCGTCTTTGTCGTCTCCACGCAATGCATCCAAGCAAATGGGGCAGTCGTCCACGTTATCTCCATCATGATGGTGGAAATGGCTGTCGTCATGAAACGCTCTTGGGTCGTCCACGGGTGGCGTAAACAAACCGAGAGACGACGTCCGCATGCGTTCTTCGGCCTTGTGGCGACCAGGGACTTCCAAAAACGTGTCCAACAACGCGTTGAGTTGCGCTGTGTGGCGTGACAAGGCCGCGTCATCGGGCGCGACAAACATGCACTCGGAACGAATGGCCATGAGTGACGCCACAAAGGCGTGAAATGCTGTCTTGCGCTCCGCCACGATGGCTTCCGTGTCCAATCGGAGGTGTTTTTTCGGAAATGTCTTGGCCAGGATTGGCTGAAGCAAGGCACACAGCGGCTTCAAGTCGGAAAACGCTTTGGCTTTCTGGACCAGCGACTGCAAGTGTTTACGCAGGCCAAGGAACTCGGAGTACCGCTTCTTGATGATCCACCACGATTTGGTGGCGTCGCATGCGACGATGAGCGTGTACACTGTGAATGGATCTCGCTCGTGGCAGCAGATGCGGGTGGCACTCGAGTGAACCTTGACCTGCTTGAGAGCATCCAAAGCATTGGCACGCATGACATTGAGCAACGAGCTGTTGCGGGGAAGCATGTGCATGGTTGACATCATAGTAGCTCAACTTGATCACGTCGATGAATATTGACAAATGACCCCACGCGCTGTGCTGGCACTCTGGTGCGCCCACATGCGACCCATCTGCTTGACCGAGAGCGCCATGTGGGTTGAAGTTGAAGCAGTCGGATCCTGAGAGCCAATCAGAAGTCTCGAGTTTTTTGGCATTGGCCAATCATGGGCGTGCCACATTCTCCCAATCACGACGAAAGGACGACGAACAAGTCTTGGAACTTTGTCTGTTGGACACCAAGGAGTGCAGTGGTGATTTAGGACTATTTAATTCGTAGTACGGCGCTGTTTCAATGAATATGTAAAATAGGGCGGATTTGAAGGCGCAAGAGTCGTGAATTATGACAAGTGAACGTCAGACATTCCAAGGAGGCGTTCATGAAGAATTAATCTGTCGCCAAGGCAACATGTTGATTCTGACACATGAAGATATGGGTGCACTCTCTCTCGCATTTGGTGAATAAGACTTTCATATATTTATACTAATTTTTGAATAACGATTCAGTAGAAGAGGGTCGACGCACATAACGGCCTGGCTTTTCGTGCATCTGTCGTCGGGGTAAAGAATTTCAGCGCAATGCAGTGCAATATGCGTCATTCAAGCTTTAAACTTTCACTGCCATCGTGAGTATACTTAAATCCATACGAAGAGGCCTTAATTGAATTTGCACCATGGACAGTTTGGAAAGAGTTGGCGAAACGCAGCATGTAAGAATGCCCAAGGACCAACTGCAAAATGTTTAACGACGAATGCCAGGTGGTCCATGTTGCGCGCACAATGTCTCTTTGGAAGACAGAGTGAACCAACAACAGATGCATGCATTTGACTGCTCCGTGCGATTAATGTTGGTTGAGCCACAAATTCGATGCTTTCGATCAACCTCGATCGCATCCTACAAGGCAATTCTGATCGAGAAGTATGATTTTTCAGTTGACAAGTTGATGTGTACATCAAAGGACTAGAACCATGGAATAGCGGTTTCACACTCGGTTTCCTGTCACCTCCGACAATAACAATGACACTCACTCCTGTATTCAATCGATCGAATCAATGTGGACATGCATTTAAACACGGGCGATGGCTAACGGCGCCGCCGAGCGCAGTAGCACGTAGTGCGATTTTTTGCCTTTGGGTTTTTGGAGAGCCACCAACGCGATGGCTATGACGACGAGTGCCGCGGTCCCACTTATCCACGTCGTCAAGGTGCTATCTGTGTGTTGTGCTTTGAAATAGAGAGCTCCCGTGGCAGCTTCGGCTGGGTCTTTTGGATAGCTGAACTTGGCACATGCGTCGTGGCCAAATACAAAACACTCAAACAAGTAGAGCGCGTGCAGCGGGTGTGTTTGTGGTACCAAATGGCTCGCACCCTTAACCGTTTTGAACGTGACGTTGCCGTACGTTTGGCTGTAGCCCGCAACTTGCTTGTCGGGCGTGAGCCATGCTTTCCAAGCGCTAGTGACAGGCAAATCGAGGCCATCTTTGGTCAGCCAGCGCTGCGTGCCCATAAAGTTGACGACCGCGTCGGCGTCACCGCTGTACACCAATGCTTTCAACCCTGCATTTAGGAGCGTGGGGTATTTGTCAAGGACAGTCAACGCCATTGTAAAGACCGCGCCAATGTAATCGCTGCAGTCGACCCATTCGATGGGCGGCTCGTGGTCACCAATGGCGTGGATCGCGCGTTGGACTTTGGCAAGTCCAAGGTACACCCCCGTGGGGATGTCAATACACGCGTCAAACTAGTCAACGATTTGTTGGAAAGAATGGCAAAGAGGACGTACAGGCGTCGACGTCGGGGCTGGCGGGGTGCGACGATGGCGCGTCGCGAGTGGGCCGGTTTGATTGGGTTGGAGGAAACAAATGTCGCCGTAGATATAATATGGATTCATCAAATCCAGTCCGATGCTGCCATTGACTTGCTTGTACACGGCCTTGCACGCGTCTGAACACCCGACGTAGTTGTCTTGGCACATCCAAATCTCACTTGGCTGACAAGCAGCTTGAATGACACGGTAGTCGTCCACGGATACCATCGCATGGGAAAAATAGTAGTCGATCGTCGACGCATCTAGAGATAACGATGGCTAAAATATTGACGATACGACTATGGATAGCAAGTTACCGTCAATCTTTTGGTCCGTGTAGGGGTTCCCAACGGCAAATCCAGTCAATTTCAAATTCGCAATCGGTTTTGTCACGAGCTGGTACAAAATGAATGGCACGTACATGCCAGCATAGCTTTCACCCATAACATAAAAGTCCCGGTGTTTATAGGTTGGGTACTTGGCGAGAAATTGGACCAAAAATTCGTACGCACGGTCGGCAGTCGTGTCGTCGTTGTACTCGGAGGTATTCAAGACTGGCTGGCTAAAGCCGACGCCAGCGGGGGACTCTAAGAAGAGGATGTTGGCGCGGCGGTTCCATGCATAAGGGTTTCGGACAACACTCAAGTCGGTTTGGACAATAAAGGGCCCCAATTCCGTAAACATGCCACCGAGGGACGAGCAGCCCGGGCCACCGTTGAGCCAAAGAATGAGGGGATCCTTGGTCGAGTCTTTCGATTCCGACTCGACGAGCCAGTAAAACATCTTTTGGCCATTGCTCGGCAACGGGATGTAACCGGCATAGTGGTCAAAATTGATGGGCTTGCTGTCGGCATAATTGGGCAACGAAGTGACTTTGTGGGGGTTCTTGACAGCCACAATCGTCACGCTAGTGACAACGAGGGCGAGAGCTGATAGAAATCGCATCGCTGTCTCTCTGGGAGAAAAATTGTCAATGGACATTCAATGACTGACGCGTCTGATGTTTGCCCCATGCCATCGACCCGTGCATTGTAACGTGGCAAACGAGTACCTTTTAATCTTCGATTTGTTATCCATGTATGGGCGTGTATATATACTTCAGATAACTTTGAATATTTATTGTGAATTATGATATGTAAGCTAGTCGAAGTTGAAGTTGTGATGGCAAGTCGAAACGACGCCGATCGGCTTTGCGCTGATGTTTGTAAATCACCCAGAAAGATCCTTGCGACCACCCGCCGTTGGGAAAATGAGAGGCGAGTACAATCCAACGACAGAGACCTCTTCTATTTAACTCTGGGTAAAAAGATGAGAAACTTGCCAACTACTAGTATTCAAGAATAATCGGTGTTCTTTTATTGCCTGAGCGCCGCCCACGCGAGCCAACAAACACAAAATCGATACTTTTGAAACTCGAATTGGTTCGAATATCTCATAGCTGTCAAATAAATCGGACACCTCTGGTACAAGGCCTGGCAAAAAACTACAGTGACGTTGGAGTCACGGTTCGAAAGTCAGCCAAGATGTGACTTGGATTGGTGATTTAATTTTCCTTCAAAAGTATCATGTTTTTGACAAACTGCTGTGGGTTGAATGCTCAGAACAAATCGAAGTGGGCAATAGACCTAACATAATCGCAATTGTACGACGTAAATCGTCATGCTTGAGGTATATTCGACGAACTAAACGATTAGCCGCATTTCAAATCTCGTCAAAATATATTCCTTTTACCATGGACGGCGATATTCGCAATCCGAAGATTCTCGTTGTCAAATGGATACAATGCACAGTGATAGCAGATCACACGTTAGATGAAAGACTTCCGCTCCTTAACCCTTCTGTGGATCGCCGATCACACGTTTCACCACCCATCATTGACTCTTTTACCTCCAACAAGTCAATTCAGTGGCGACATGTTTCTCGTCAGTGCCCTACTCACAGCAGCGTTGGCGGCTTCTTTCAACAGCCCCCACAAAATCAAATCCCTCCCTGGTTACATCGACTCGAAACCCATCAATTTTAATCAATACGCTGGCTTGATTGCCTTGCCTTCCAATGGCCAAGAAATGTTTTACTGGCTTGTCGAGTCCGTATCCAACCCTTCGTTGGACCCGTTGATCCTTTGGCTGAACGGCGGGCCTGGCTGCTCGTCCCTTGGCGGGGGCTTGTTTACGGAAATGGGTCCCTTTGTCGTCCAGAACAACCTCTCCGTCAAGCGGAATCCGTATGCATGGAACCGACAAGCCAACATCGTCTACTTGGATTCGCCCGCAGGGGTAGGGTTCAGCCAGCCACTGCTTAACGCATCCGACTACGTCGATGACGTCACGGCTGGCCGGACATCTGAATTTTTGGCTCAATTTCTGACCATGTACCCCCAGTACGCCCACCGCGACTTTTACATCACGGGGGAGAGTTACGCCGGCATGTACATTCCGTTTTTGGTCCATCGACTGGTGACGCACCCTGTACCCAATCTTAAATTGACTGGCTTTGCCATTGGCAACCCGTACACTGACCAGCAGATCGATGGTTCATCTCAATCGAGGATAGGGTTCATGATGACACTGACTGTAGGCAACCACGCTATGGATTACTATTACTCGCACGGTTTGATCTCGATCGAAAGCTACCAGGCAATTCAAGCCACATGCAAGCCGTCCGAGCTATGGCAATGTGAACTTCAACTACGTGGGTGTTCGGATACGTGCAACGCTGTGTATGCGCCAGCATCTGCCAGCATGTTGTCGTCTTTGTTGAACCCGTATGACATTTATGGCGACTTTTGCTACCTCTTGGCCAATCAAACGAGTGCATTGGCGTACCGTCGGGCCAAGACGATTCCACCTCCGTCTGATTCCACGCCGGTATCTACATTTCTGATTCCACATATAATTCCCAAGTCTAGTACGGACCATGCATCGACGTCTCCACAGCCACCTACCTCAACCAGCTCTCGGTTCAAAAAGCAATCCATGCTGTGCCAAAACAAGGTACCCAACCCAAGCCCTGGACGTTCTGCAGCGACGTTGTTGGCACGATGTACCAGAGCAGCCTCACATCCCTGGACAAATACCCAACGATTTTGAACGCTGGTTTGAAAGCCATGGTGTATAGCGGCGACACCGATTCGGTCGTGCCGTTTACAGGGACGCAAATGTGGCTCCAGAGCCTTGCGTTGCCCGTGACGCAAAAATGGGCAGCGTGGTTTGGACCGGACAAGCAACTCGCAGGCTACAGTGAAACGTACGGCAACCTCACATTCAAGACCGTCAAGGGCGCAGGCCACATGGTTCCAACCAAGAAACCGCTTCATGCACTCTACCTGCTCGAGTGTTTTGTCTATGGCAGCGACGCCTGTGCCAAGTTTACGTATCCAAAGAATCCGGTGGAAGATGTGACTGGGGCATCATATATGCAAGCCCATACGGACGACAGGACATTGGCACTCTTTTTGTCAGCGGCCGCCGCGATGGCACTCGTGGGTGCCGTTGCCATCGTGCTCAAGCAAAAGGTCAAGAAGCAGGCCCAGTACGTCGAATTGACCAAACGAACGGTACCCACATACACGTAATCGACGGTAGTACCAAGTTATTGTTAATCGTCATGTTCGCATTCGTGTCGAAAATGACGCAGTGGCACCCACACGTGGTGTATTAGTAGGGAGCTAGCTTTTCAGTGTATATCCGTAAGGTTGAAGGCACGTTGATGTTGATTGTGTTTTTCATGGATCACGTTTGAGTGGATTCACACGCTCGAACCTTCTTGCATCTGTTCCTTATGCAAACACATCGATCGCGTGGTCGTTTCGCGCCTGTCGTCTGATTGTTGTGATGAGTCGATCTGATTGGCTGTACCGCTGACTAGCATATGGGGTAAATTTGGAATGGGTGGCCATATTGGCCCCGTGGCTCGCCACGCTGATCCAGAGACATGGCAAATCGACACATCAAGTCGCCAATGCAACATTTGGCGATTCCAGCAATCGCACTTAGGTGAACCCAATTCTCTTGCCCTGATTGGCTCAAAATTCAAATCACCACTTGGAACACGGCTTTTACGCACTTGACATCGCTGTCAGTTGACGATGTCATTTCGATACGCGCGGCTCGGATGGGGGCATCGATCGTCGCACCCGAGTCGCCCTCTGCGTGTCCATACGCGCAGCTACCACCCGCCGCGCAGCACGTGGCTGTATGGGACCGGGCGCTCTGCGGACCCAATGAGACCAGCGCCTGTGTCGTCGACGGTGCCTGTCGCCGCCTCGGTCGCGCCAGCGACGTCTACTGGGACGCCATCGGGAGCTACATGGGCGTGCCACTCAACCAGTCTTATATGTATGGCCAAGGAAGAGAGGTTATGTGTGAGCTCATGGTGCAATGTACTCTATAGGATGTTTCAAGGGGACGGAAAGCCCATCAACATTGACTTGGCTGCCTTTCCCTCCCACGTCAACGAACTGTACGTGGTGAGTTTGACCAAGCTACGCCAACTCACCATGTAGGTCTTTCACAAACATCCCGTTCAACTTGTCGTCGTCGATTCAATGGTCGAGCAACATCACATCCTTGTACGACTCGGTCCAATGTTGCACCATTGAGTGCCACCAACTAGGACAATTCAAATCGCGAACTTAAATGCGATTCCGCCCGTCCCACCGTCTGTTCAGCTGCTGTATTTTGTGACTTGGTTTCTAAAGGGTTTTGATGCGTGTGAATAGATTTCTCGGTGTGAATGCATTAAACAACGTGACGCAACTCCGTGCGCTGCCGCCGACGGTCCAAAAATTGTACGAATTATTCTTTCAAGTCAAAGATATCAATGCATCGGTGCGTGTAGGTCGTTGGAAAACAACAATTTCACTGCATTGTCGGACCTCGATTGGCGCAACATGACCAAAGTGTACGTTTGTTTTATAAAACAACGCATTTGAATCATTTGTCCAATGCAGATATTTGCTAAAAAATCCCAACCTCCGGGCCATATCAAACGTGCAATTTAGTCGATCGATTCGTCAATTGTACATTTCTTCGAATTTGAGAATCCTCTTTTCATATTCGTTTGCGGGTGTAGAAACATGGACAATCTAACGTTGGAGCGGTGGATCATGGACAACAGCACCTTCCTCGCCCTCAATTCAACCCTGCGACCCAACACTACCGTCGACGACGCAACCCAAGCAGGCGGGAAATTGTTTGCCGGGTACAATTATTATGGACTCAGCATCCGGACGGACCCGACGGAATGCGAAACGTCGAATGGCGTGCTGCAAGAACTCTGGCCAGACAAAACCCAGCGACGTTTCGAATTCAGCACGACAGTCTATACCGTGTGCGTCTTAAAAGGTATGGTGTGTTAAATTTAGGATTATTGCTAGAATTGTAAAATGTAATTGTAGACAAAATGACAACGCACGCTCCAATGGCAATCCTCACACCACCGCCGAAAGACACGATTGAAATCGTGACCAAACACACGTTGCCGACACGAACGTTGGTCGGTCTGGCCGTTGGGATTTTTATCGCATTGTTCTTTGTGTACTGGTGCTGTCGACGCAATCACGCGTCGTCGAGAAAACCGGAGCGCGACAGTCCGAGGTCCCCGCCGCCATACTACGGGTCGGCCACGCCCCGTCATCATGCTCAGTCGTTGGATTTGTTGACGGAATTGGCACTCCTTGAGCCGTTGCGTATTGATTGCGCCGCCGTCATCATCTCAAATGAGGCACACCACTTGGGCTCAGGCGCATTTGCCAACGTCGTGGTGGGTCATTTCCAAGGCCAACGGGTGGCAGTCAAGGCCCTTCAGAACGACCACGCGACGCCTCGTCAGATTCAATCGTTCATCGACGAAATCAAATTGATGGCAACGTTCGATTCGCCGTGTATTGTCAAGTTGATTGGCGCGACGTGGACACGGCCCTCCGACCTGCGTTGCGTCATGGAATGTATGGACAGGGGCGATTTGCGCGAGTATTTGGAGAGCCAGACGCCAGAGACGTATTCGTGGCCACACAAAATCGCATCGATTCGAGCGATCGCAGACGGATTGGCGTATTTGCATTCGTTCAAAGTGATCCATCGGGATTTAAAGTCTAGAAATGTGCTCTTGGATTCAACCCACGGCACAAAATTGGCTGATTTCGGTGTGTCCAAGGAAGAAGTCGAGACGACGATGACTGCAGGCATTGGCACGTATCGGTGGATGGCGCCCGAAGTGCTTCAAGACCGTCATTACACCGTCGCGGCGGATATTTATTCCTTTGGTACGGCTGGACTGATTTGAATGTCTCACGAGATGGACTAGGGGCGATTTTGTCTGAATTTGACACGCATCGCGTCCCGTTTTACCATTTGACGCGTCCCGGATCCGGCGAACCGCTCGTGGAGTCGGCCATTCTTTTAAAAGTCGTTCAAGACCGCATGATGCCACTCTTTTCCACCGACTGCCCCGCATGGATCCACGACATGGCCATCCAATGCTTGGACCACAACCCCAAGCAACGACCCACGGCCATGGAACTGTCTCATCTGATTCGCCGCCGCATGCGAGATGCACTGTAGATGCAGATGGAACCAACAGAATTCAAGGCGATTGAAGACAACAATGATTGTGCCCTGTGTAGACTGACATGCGGCAATAGTAATAGTGTCCTCTTGTGGCCTTAAAAGATCCTAAAATTGGTCGCCCTAATCGCCATGAGCCGACGACAGTGGCAATGAACAAGCGCAAATACATCAACCCATCCGCGATAATTTGCAAAATAAACGTGCCATGTGAATGCATCGGTGTTGAATTGGTCCAAATGTGGATGTGCATCAATCCATGACGCACGTGACATCCGGGCCGACGCCGCGCACAACTTGAAATGTACGAGGAGTCTCAATTTGACCTTTTCAATCAACGATCTTTTTGAGTTGGTTTGCACACAAAACGAGTTTTGCACAGACGAAGAATCTGAACAAAGATGAGTCATGATACCAACAGGGACCTTTAGTGTGCATGAAATCCAATTTTAGTCCGTTGACACTAACTAAATGACATTCTTCGACTAACTAACGTTGACGTGACGAAAACGAACACGAATCAATTAATTTGAACGAATTTTTGCGCGTTGTCCCTCCGACACAAATTTTTGTGTGAACTCGAGCCGGAAATGCAACGAATCGCGCCAGGGGCCTCGAATCACCCGGGCTCCGTTGACCGGTGACCGTGTGTGTTTCCTTTACTTCGAAACATATACTTAGGATAAGTATATTTCCACTGAGAGGACGCTCTCTCATTGGAGCCAAAAGAACCGGTCGATCTCGTCCAGTAGATTGTGATCTGCAGACAGCCTTTTAGATTTCGAATATCGCTCGGTTTCGAGATACTTCTTGAAGTGTTTCAGGTGCTCGTTCGCAAGATTGTAAGAACATGTTTTTTTGGTGGAGAGCTGGTCGACCCAACTTGAAGGTTGCACAGTCGAAGTGCAGGACTGAGCTGCAGGACTGTGCACTTCGACAATCGTTGTGGTTACGTAGCTAAGGGTACTCTGGAGTGATATGGACCATCGAAATATGTTTTGGGTTCCGTGTCAACTTCAACCAAATTGGAGTTGGTCATGGAAGTCAAAATTGACTTTGCACACTTTGATTGAAGTCACGAGTCTCATTCAATTGGGAAACCAAGTTGAAGGAAGTGTTTGTTAGCTCATAATTTTCTTTATAGCTCTCAGCTTTTAAGCTGTGAGCTTAAAATCGATAACCTACGGGCAAAATTGCGGTTAATATCTCCTCTGCTGGTTGTTGTGTGTCAACAAGGATTCTTAAGGACGATACTTCTTGAAGTGTTTCATGTGCTCGTTCCGGAAGAGACATTTTGATAGGTCGAGAGTCGACAGATCTGGTCGACGCAACGCGTCAGATTGTATAGCTGCAAGGTCATGTCTGCAAAGACACTGGTTCGTAAATACCTTGCCTGAATATAAATTTCTCACCTGCACTTCAGAATTGAAAATATGGAACGAAGAAGTGTTTCGGGTTCCGCGTCAACTTCAACCAAATCGGATTCCTTAAATTGGTGCACGGAGTAAGAGTCCAGCACGTACGAACATATAAATCAAGAAGAAACTGAAGTTCTACAAAGTAGCATATGCCATACTAATATGTGAAACACATTAAGCTGTTCACGCAGTGGGGTCGAATTCCGTTGGCGCTGTGAGGTGTACTTGTGCTTCATATGAGAACTGCCAATTGACGACTGAGGTTGGAATAAAACTGTTATGAATTTTAATTGAGGCTGTTCGATCACATATTGGCTTTAAGATTCACAACGAAACCCTCTATAATTCACAAATACTATCGTTGAAATTATTGTACTACGTAGTACGAAGTTTCCTCAACGATTGCTTGTGTCGATGCAACCGGGGGCTTGGGGTTGGGTTATGAGGTTCTATTGTATAGTAGTAACGTTTTTACTTCGCATGATGAAACTTCGAAGCACCAGAGGAGCAGTAATTCGATACTAGTATTGCTTTTGCTTTAATGCTTGGATTTTGGCGTGATTTCGCGAATCTCCGAGCACATTACACGCATCGATGTTGAATGAAACACAAGCAAAACTTTTCTCTGATATAGTGTTGTGCTTTTGTTGTAGAATTGTGAGAGGCAGGCCCCATTGGTCGAGAAAAGTGTCACGGAGTTGGATCACCAATCAGAAACCAGTATTTCGATAAAGTAAAGCTGTATCATTCCGATCGAATCCACTGGGAATACCAATCAAACGTGAGGACTCCCTGGTGATTGGCTTGTTGAAGTCCATCGCTTCCGAACGATTTTTTCGCGCTATTCAAAATTCACAAATTTGACTCGAAAACATCATTTGCTTTTTAAAGCATAGTGTATTCATACAAATTCGACAATATTTCGAAGTACTACTAGTATTCTTGCAAAGCTGGTAATTCGTTTCCAGAACAATGGCCCCAAAGATGCACAGGGGGACAATTCAGGGGGACATAAGAAACGCGAGGTTGTAGCGGACAGCCAGTGTGCTTCAAGTCCGTTCATCGGCACGAGCAGACAACAACGGCTGTTCTGTGGATACTCTGTTGTAGTCATTGTTTCGATTTGATTAAAAAATACTACGAGCCCAATCGTGGCATCATTTTCAATCTGACTTGGTTTCGAACTCGACATGCACTGTCTCCTGCTTGTCACGGCATTCCTATCGCTAGCGTCCGCCGCGTGTCCGTACAGCTCGTTGCCGTCGGACGTGACGAGTGTGTGTGCGTTCAACAAGATCGACTGCCAGAACGCGTCCCTCACGACGTGGTGCGTCGTGGACCGAAAAACATGCGCCGTCGTCCCCGGTGGCGACTGCAATGCTGTGGGAAGTTACACGGATATGAACGAGACGGCTGTGTACGCGTTTGTGGTGGATCCGAGACTCTAAGACAACGTAGGTCCTTTGGCGACTGTGAGAAACCATATGGAGGGCCGGTTTACCTCCAAGAATTGGTCATGACGCCACAGATCCAACAATTGTATGGTCGACGCTCCGTCTCTCCGTGACTTCAATCTTGTGTAGGAATTTCAAGTGTTTGTCCCCTGTTATTCCAGTTACGATGAAGTGGCCCCCGAATCTCCTATACTTGTACGCACATGTGAAAACCAATTGCATCTGCCTCACAACGGATCTAGGTATTTTTACTATGGCCATGTCATGTCCATCCCTACGGTGCCGTCGACGCTCCTCGCTCTGTACGAACGACCCCACTTGTAAAATGGCATTCATAGTTGTTGTAGCGGAATGCCGGGCTGCCAATTGCGTGAGTGCAACGAGTTGACAACCTTGTCGAAATCCATCATCTATTTGTACGTCAATTGATGCCATGCGACTCGAAGGACGGCCCTAGGGACATCTCAAACAACGCATATTCAGAATTGACCAATTTGGATTGGACCAATCTCACCTATGTGTATGTGTTCTCTTTCGACAAACGACTGAAGTTTTCTTCACTATAGTAAATTGGGCAACAACAAGAACCTCCGGCGCATTCAAAACGTAACGTTTGGCGACAAACTCCTGGCTCTGTTCGTGGCTGTCTCTCGCCATTGGATTAATTCTTTTGTAGCGATTTGACCAATTTGGTCCTCACGAGTTGGATCATGTCGGACGCGACATATAAATTCCTCGAATTGAAATTGACCCCAGAACATCCGCAAACTGATGTTTCTTTTAAGAATGGATCCACAACCGCCGGGTACATGGTTAATGGCGCCTCCATTAACTCGGATCAAGCTGAATGCGAGCAATTGAAAGGCACACGCGTCGAAATTTGGTCCAAAACCAAGCCCTATCGAATTCGCGACAACATGAACAAAACATACATGGTATGTGTGCTTCCCGGTAAGTCGACATCACGTGCAAGGATTCCATGACCATATATTTCCAACGTGTGCGCAGAACCGTCGACTAATTCAGGGCTGAGTACGGCCGCAATTGTTGGTATCGCCGCGGGTGCTGTCGTGCTTGTTGGTCTTGGTGCCTTCTTTGTCATCCGTCGCCACCAGCGCCAAGACTTGGACGCACTGCGAGACTCGTACCGTATGTCTCGAACCCCCGTGATTTGCCAAGCCGACGAAGAGGGACTCAACATGCAAGAACTCAGACTCTGTCGTTTGGACGACAAGGACTTAAAGATGCAGCGCAAGTTGGGATCCGGTGCGTTTGCCGAAGTGAGGCTTGCTACTTTTCAAGGTGAATCAGTGGCTGTGAAGAAAATGCACGCAAGTCGAGTCACGGTCAACCAGCTCAAGTCGTTCATCGATGAGATCAAGCTCATGGCCACGTTCGATTCGCCATATATTGTCAAGTTGATTGGCGCTGCTTGGACACGCCCGTCGGATCTAATGTGCGTCATGGAATTGATGAATGGCGGTGATTTGAAGGACCATTTGGACCATCACAATGCCAATGAGTTTACCTGGAACGACAAGTACATGCACATTCAAAGCATCGTGGAAGGGTTGGTGTATTTGCACTCGCTCAATATCATCCACCGAGACATCAAGTCACGCAATATTTTGTTGGATTCCAAAAAAGGCACCAAGTTGACTGATTTTGGCATTTCCAAAGAAGACATGCAAGCGACGATGACCATGGGCGTCGGGACCTTTCGTTGGATGGCACCCGAAGTGATCCAAGACAAAGATTATACGATTTCCGCCGACATATATTCCTTTGGTAGCAGTGATTGCTTTGTTGATTTTCACTGCGTTTTTCGTAGGCATGCTCCTCTCGGAGTTTGACACGCACCACATTCCGTACGAAGATCTGAAGAATCCAATCCATGGGCAACCCTCTTCTGACTCGGCCATCATGCTCAAGGTGGTTGATGGCAGTATCAAACCCACGTTTACAGCCAATTGCCCTCCGTGGGTGTTGAAGATGGCGATGGCATGCTTGGTCAAGAACCCCGACGACCGCCCGACATCGTTTCAACTGTCCAGCACAATTCGTGCCAAGCTCAGGGAACTTGGCATGTAAATGGATATGCTCGATAGTTGTGCATATTGTATTTTGGATTAACACGACAACCTACGTATTGAAGGTGTTTGGTTATCTGAATGGAAAAAGAGGTAATGCTGCTCGCGACCGACAAGTCGGATTAAACATATTTGTCCAACCTTCAAGCAAGCGACTCCTATTCATATCGTTTTTTAACCAACAGGTGTGGGAGAATATCTGCTATTTGAGGTTGATAGCAAAGGCTCAAGCTTCAATCCGTCTGAATTGATAGCGACGGGAACACTTGTATAGACAGGGCAAATGGTCCTTACAAAGGGGGAAATCCATTGCGGGATCTTGGGGAATGGAATATCAAGTCCAGGAACACACGACAACAGCAAAGTAACAGAAATTCTTCTGGTCTTATTTGCAATGCTTACACTGGGTCGAGCTATCTTCGCCTGTGGACTCAACACTGAGAACACATTTTCGCGTAATCTATATTGTCTCTCCCAGCAGTGGACATACTGCTTTGACGGCGACAGGGACGTGGACTGCCGTGCGACGGTTTTCTGGACGATGAGTGATACGTTGAAAACGCACCACAAGAAACAATGGCATAAACAACCCACGACCAGGCCAATATTCTTGTTGTCAACGGGTACGCGGCCACGATTTCAATTATGTTTGTTGTGGTGACGGTGGCGTTGAGATATAGAACTTGGATTCTCAATTTCTCTACAAATGCATTAATATATAGGCACCACGCAAGACCGGTGTTGAACCACAGTCTTTATTACGACGGTCTTGGGACTTCGATGCACAAAATAATCGAAGGTCTGGACGTTCAGACTTCAAGGGCCGTGTATTCTTGGCTTAGACAAGAAGAGGGCAAACAAGAGACTTGGGCAACACACTCAGTGTTATGCTGATTTAGAAGTGAGAAAACATGCAGATCTAGGCATCCTATCGCTCTACGCGAGGAGGCGCTGTAGAGGGTCAAAACAACTCAGGCCAATGGCCGAGGCCATCACCGTTACATTGTCGTGGTGGTGGTGGTGCTGAATTCGAATTTGCGTTGGCTTTGTCAGGTGCATTTGTCAACGTACGACTGGGACTATTTCACGGCGACGCGAATGCCGTGAAGAGAATTGCACTCAACTTAGTCACTTTGTTCGTTCATCGACGAATCAAGCTATGCTACGTGTAACTTTCCAAACAAAGAATCACCAATGACTTTACATGGCACGCTATTTGTTCATATACAAAGCCATATAGGAGGGGTTGATATAGGTGAACACGCTCTAACGAAATGCGAACGCGCTCAAATGTACATCAGTAGCAAGTAGCAGATGGTCAAGGTGACGGCTGATTCTGGAAAGGTATTTTCTGTTCCCTAATTTGGTGAGAACACACTTTCGGATTTCTGGATGTCTGACCCGCGGTCTCCATGACTTTGGACATTAATTAATATTTTTCGTTTGTCAAAAGGTGTAATTGAAGCAGGACACGGTCCTCAAACAATCCAATGGCGTTGAATATAGTAAATACAGTCCTTACATTGTGACATTTGATTATGGCTTCTGACATGATTGGTTGGCAATCGTTACTCGAACAGGAGCCTTGGGCCATCCGTTGGTATATCCCGCGACCGACGCACGCTTCCATCGGTCTTTCAATTCAAATAAAATCGGAAGGTGCGTGCGTAGCGACGGATGCACCTCGTAGAGCCAAGGCGTTCCAATCACAGGATGCATCATCTCATTCGAGTTGTCAGGCTTGAGGCCAAACGCACTGTCGACGCTGCCGATGTCGTCGATTCCGAGTTGCTGAAATGGATTCACCTTTGGTGGCGCTGGATGCTGGTCGCCTTTTGGTTGCTTGGTGTACGGCGGAGGCAAGGGCATGAAAGATTCGTCATACTGTCGCGTCCACTCATAATACGTATCGGCAGACCGCGTGGCAATCGTATCCGTTGGTATGGGGATGTTGTCGGGGTCATACGGCGCCATTTCAAGCGTGCGACCTGTAGCCTTGCGATAGTAAGCTCGGTAGTCGTCCGGGTAGCACGAATGGGCAAACCAGGCTAGTACTATGTCAAACGTTTGGCTGAGGTGCACGAGAAAGTTGGTGGTTTTGAAGAGATGCATCAGTTTGTGGTAGCGAACAAGCGACGCTTGGATGACATGGGGGCGGCTCCAGTAGTCAAAATTGGCACACATGGCTGCTGTTCCGCTCCAGTTGCCAAGGTCACGCACGTCTTGCAACATTGTGTGCACCACATCAAATTCAAACGCGCCAAGACAGCGATTCAAAAACAAGTCCAACTTGGCATTCAGGACATCGAGTAGTCGTGGCTGCGTTGAACTATCTTGCATGATGATGGCAGTTGCACATCCAGCGAGAAACGCCTCCAATGAGCCATTGTGGGGAATAGCTGGGAGAGGCACTTGGACGGATAGTGGGGAATCATCGAGTTGAATCCACTTGGTCACGCGAAGCAGCTCGCTGAGCTGAAACATGCGATAGTTGAGCGTCGCCTTGCAATGTGGACAGCGAGTCGTGGCCTCTTCAATATGCATGGCAAAGGCCATGGCCAGGGACAATTGTCCGCGGCACGCTCCATGGGGACAGCGACTCAAGATGTATTGCAGAGATCTCTGACCTCCAAGATTGGGTTTCCACACGGATTTGTGGTATAAAACACGGTAATGCCCCACAACCAAATGTGCAAAATTCTTTTTCGAGTGTGTTGAGTAGTCATGCTCCAATGCCAGCAGTTTGTCATACACGTGTTCGACGCGTGTTGCCCCCACCAAACAATCGTACATGTCCTCGAGAGGCGCAATCACGGCTTGAAATTTGGCCACCGACATCTTGGACACGGGCGCGGGACTCGTTGCTTCAGTAGCAAGGATCGTATGGGCTACTTCCATATGCTTGGCCCAAGGATCGCTTGCTTGATTCGATCGAACGCATGCTGGAACCATTTTGGCCACGTCTAGGACAGCCTGAAATGCTGCCCACACAGTCGGACTCGGGCATGATATAATCAATAGAGCCCGCCCTTGCTTCTTGAGATGGTACGTGTGCCCAGACAGATGACCAAGAGAGATGTGTTTCACTGGAAGGCAGTGGAGTTGGTGGTTCAAAGTGTCGAGGATGCTGAGGTTGGCCCCATTGACAGTGAACGAGCGGAGTTGCCACGTAGACGCGCGGGTGAAGCACTGCTGGAAGCAGTACTGAACTTGAAAGCGAAAGGCAGCGGTGTTCAGGGTTGTATCTGCCATTCTCACCCCTTTGCAAATTTGAATGTGTTTTGCATGCCTTAGAGGATTCGGACCTTCATTCAGAAAACCATGGTCGTACCTACATTCCAGTTCTACATCGTGGACGAACGAACTGCTTCAATCCAATGCGTCCATTGTCCAATGTGGTCCGTGATGGAACGAACGATTTGACCAGGGGCAATGATTGGAAACTACAATGTAGTATTTGCGTCGTAGTATTTTCCACAGGGGGGCTGAGCCGTCTCGACGTGATTTCACAGTTCGTCCTATTCTTGTATGGCCTCGCGTTGACGGCAGCGAAGAACGACAACGACAAAAAAGCCACGATCGACAATTGAAGCAACGCCGAGTGCAACGCCAACAGTCATGCCAATGCTGAGAGAGGCATGTGGTGGCGGTTTCACAACTATTGATTGATGGTCACATCTCGGAGCAGATGAAAAAGCACAAGGAGCGGACGTTTGAGTTTACGATCGCCGAGAAAAAGATCTTGCGCGAGTGGTTCGACCTCCTCGACATGGACCACTTGGGCACGGTCACGACCGACGAGCTGCAGGAGATGCTGCTCACGTTGGGCTTTGGCATTTACGACCGACGAGACACTTTGGATCATCCGAACGATCGACGCCGACGGGAGCGGCTGCGTCGACTTTGACGAGTTCATCATGGCGTTCACGCCGCAAGCGCATCGAACGACGCGGCAGCGACTGGACGAGCTGGACCAGTCGAGTTCGTTCACGGGGCTCAAGAAGAGCGGGCGGAGCAAGGGAAGCTTCGTCGCCAACAAAGTAGCGCCTCCATGGCCTCGAGGATGTCATCGCCCGCAATGCCCGCGCGAGGGTATGGCATTCGACGACGATGTTCGATCAGGATGTGTTGCACTAGAGAGAGGCCAAAATGGGCGGCGCACTGGCAGTCGAGCGGCGGCGAAAGGATGAGCTGCAAGCAGAAGCCAAGCAAGAAGTGGTGCGGCGGCTCGCCGCGAGGCAGCGTTTTCGTCTCGCGGGCGCGTTGACGGCCAGCACACAAACAGTGAAAATGCTGTTTTGAGTCGCATCATTGCAATGCCGACACGAGAGAGAAACAGGATGGAAATTCTCGACGACATAGGATCTCCAACATGAATTATAGAACTTATAATCGCGCACTTAGGAAGGCCAAAGTTAAAGCGACTGGCGACCACCAGAAAATTCCTTGAGTTTCAATCGCACGATATTCGACAATTGCATGGCCGTCGGTCGGTCGTCTGGATTGTACGACAAGCATTGAAGAGCCATGTCGGATATCCACTCGGGGCAACTTCCTGTAAATGAAGGTTTAATCGTTCCGGCAACCACCTTGACCATAATGGCCGAGTCGGAGACGGGCTGTCCATTGGTTGGATTTTTCAACTCTTCATACGGAATGTGGTGCGTATCAAATTCAGATAAAATCATCCCTAGTCAATTCACAAGTCAAAACGAAAACAGAGTCGAAGCGTACCAAATGAATAAATATCTGCCGCCACAGTATAATCTTTGTCTTGGATCACTTCGGGTGCCATCCAGCGAAACGTGCCGACGCCCATGGTCATCGTCGCTTGCATGTCTTCTTTGGAAATGCCAAAATCCGTCAGCTTGGTGCCTTTCTTGGGATCCAACAAAATATTTCGTGACTTGATATCGCGATGGATAATGCTCAGCGAGTGCAAATACACCAAGCCTTCCACAATGCTGTGGATGTGCTTGTACTTGTCGTTCCAAGTAAACTCGTCGGCGTTGTGGCGGTCCAAAAAGTCTTTCAAATCACCGCCTTCCATGAGTTCCATGACGCACTTGACATCCGACGGCCGTGTCCAAGCCGCGCCAATGAGCTTGACAATATACGGGGAATCAAACGTGGCCATAAGTTTGATTTCATCGATGAACGAATGCAGTTGGTTGACTGTGACTTTGCTCGAGTGCATTTTCTTCACAGCCACGGATTCGCCTTGAAACGTCGCGAGCCACACATCGGCAAACGCGCCGGATCCCAACTTGCGCTGTAGCTTCAAATCGTTTTGGTCCAATCGACAGAGCGTGAGTTCTTGCATGTTGAGTCCGTCTTCTTCGCCTTGGGAGAGCCCGGGGGTTTGGGTCATCTGATACAAGTCTCGCATTTCGTCCAATTCTTGTTTGCTTTGGCGCTGGCGGCGACGCAAAATGAAAAAGAATACAAGACCGATGGCAGCGGCGATGCCAAGTGCAATGCCAACAATGGTACCGGTGCCGAGCGCGGCTTTTGCTGATGGGTCTATCGAGCCAGTAAGTCATTAGCATGACACGAAATTTAGAACGGGGGACTTACCACGCAGCACGCAAACGGTGAAAAAGGACTTTCTGTTAGCACTGAAGCGACTTGCAATCGTGTCGTTCCAAAGAGCTTTGACGTCGCCTTGCAGTCGCATGCATTCGTCTTCATTGGATCGAATGGTCGTGCCATTTACCATGTACCCCGCCGTCACCATATTCCCTTGATATAAATCATCTAATTGGGGATGTTCGGGCATGTGCACGGCCGAATTCAGGTTGTTGAACGTGTCGTTGGTCATGATCCAACTTGTGATGGTTAAATTTGTCAAATCTCTACGGGAAAAGACGATGATATCAACAAGGACGGGAATGTCATGTACAATGTGATGAGCGACTTTCCAAACGATACGTTTTCAAGACGTGTGATGTTGTTGTTGCCAATATGCCTGAGACAGCAATTAAAATATGACTCAAGCTGTTTTCACGTACACATATTTGAGGCTACTCCAATCCAAGTTGGTCAGTTTTGTATAATCATTGCCACCAATATCCCTAGGGTTAACGTGTTAGCTACGGTATGCCACGCTTGACGTAATACAAATATGTCAACGATTTCGGTATTTTCGTCAACTCGATGTTGTCGTCCAAGTAATTGCCCCACAGTCCACTACAATCGCAAGATGATTTTTGGAATCGCGGCGACACGTACAGTGCTGTTAAGTTGTCTGGAACTTTGGGGATGGTGGCTAGAGCAGCGTTTTGGAGGTACCTGTGCGAGGATTTGAATACTTGGATATATGCATGGAACTGTACAAGTATGTTAAATTCGTGGGCCAATGTTGCGTTGCGGCGAATACAAGTGGCGTGCAGCTGAAGCTCCTATATCAAACATGAGCTTTGGGTCGCAAGTCGTCGGTTTACAAGTACGAAAATCGATCCGGCAGATCAAACATTTCGATGCTCGCTTTGACTCCACGTGATGTCGTTTTGCAACTGTCAAACGTCCTAACTCGAAATGTCAGAAATATAGCCACACAAGCAAAGTCCCTTACAGCCCAGTCCAACTCGCGTTGACATCAGCGTAGCTCCCATAGGCATTGCATGTCACGTTGCGAACTATGTTGCAAGTCGTTTTGTCGAGCACGCATGGACCCGTGAGCGAGTTGTTTTGGCACTGGGTCTTGTCCCAAGCACAAACATTGGTCGCAAACGAAGGTAACTCAGCATACGGGCATGCAGGAGATGCCACGGCAAGGGAGAGCAGGGAAATCCAGAGCCAAGGGACTTGCATTTGCCAGAGCAATCAAATTGCAAAAATGAAGTGCCCATCCTTGACCGATCTCTTTCGGGAGATACTTTTTTGTGCGCGAGTTACGTTGCACGGATTTAATTGGTGGAGAATATTTCGTTGTAACCGGTCTCTTCTGACGTTATGTGCTGTCAGCGGAGTAATTCCCGAGTGCTACGAGGCACTTCACAACGAGAAGAGAATGCGTTATCTTTTTAATACTGACGGATTTATTTGAAGACACATTTCAAGGGAAACCACTCGCCATGACCTTGAGGGTCGAAAGAAGTTGGTTTGGTGCTCCAAGTATTACGTTTTTCCATTCACGGTGGGAATGTGAAATCTTGTTCCTTCTCAATCAAGTTTTTTTTATTGTCGTGACTGTGATTCTAAAGTGGGGCGAGGAGTGGGAGAGGTTGCTTCTTGGGGAATTTGACCACCTCGGGCTGGACAGCTGAGTTGGACAGGCAAAAATCTAGAACATAAAAAGCTGGAATGTTTGGGGCTTCAGGAGGATTTTCCTTGTACTTACTAAAAAGTACTCGCGGAAAATTCGCTCAACATAATGTTGGACATTTTGGTCATCCGCTCAATAATTATTATAGTATTACTCCGAGAAGATTCCACAGTCGTATATATCTGCCATATTTATATTGTCCTTCATTGATCAAACTCCATTTCGCTGAGATGGAGTTCCATCGGTCAACGAGGGAATTCCTCACATGTCAGTACTTAGAGTTCAGTGTGCTTGGAATACGATAGTACTAGTAGTGTTAATTTCACTGAAAGTGGTTATACTGTGTACACAATCACCTCCCATCGGCGAATGATTTGCAGGCCCAAGGCGGGATTCGAGACGTCTTGAGGTGAAGCTTTGAGGTGGAAAGAACGTGAAACGCTGTCAAATTCAACTTTCTATGAAAGGAGAGAGGGTAAAGATGCGACATATTCTTGGCCCAAAAGTTATCGCACGCAAGACTCATGATGCAAAACCACTTCCACGATATACCAACTAACTTTCAAGTTTACTTTGTTTCAGTGTGCTTTGCATTCTTCCGTTGCCAACATTGTTGAATTTGTTAAAAACAATTTCATGCGAGATTTTAATCACGCATGATTTGCGACGATTTCGAATCGACGACGTGCGAGCGAAGTCGAAGTTTTCGCGGTGGCAGTGCGACGCAAGGAGAATCAGTGCATGCGCGCCGAGACGACTGCGACCGGGTGGCCTAAAGTCGGTCAATGCTGCCACAGGCGTGCGCGACGAGCGCTGTGAGCGAAAGCGTCTACGTCCCCAAGACCAAGACCTCAGACAACCAGCAAAACCCGATCAGGGCCCGCCAGCGCACACTCACAAGACGCGTTGCCAACAACGACGTCAAGCGACGTCGAACAATTCTACAGAATAAAAAGCAGGCCAATGAGGGTGAGGACGCCGAGGCCGTGAGATCGCAGACAGCCAGTCGACGCAGCAACAGCTGTCGAGAGAGTCAATATGTAGCATTTCAAGTCCGTTACCACGTTTCAAAGCCACGGCCTGTGCAAAGATCGAATTAACCCTCCACGCCACTTCCCCAACTGGCTGGAGCAAAACAATCCTTTCACTTACCCCTAAACCTGCGTCAAACAACAGCAGTCGAAACTCGAATTTTTATTGAGCATGCTGGCACGCGGGGCGCCATGGCAAGGAAAGCAGCGACACCGCGAGGAGCCAAGAGCGTGCTCGACCAACGACGAAAGCCGAAGAGTCTATTTATTTCATCATGAAAAGTCGTGGAAATACACATGCCCGGGGCTGACTTTGAATCACAACTCCGTTCGGGTGCGATGGATATAACTGCCAAACCGTAACATCCACACAATGCCTTTGAAACCCAAAAAACGCCCCATAAAATAAATCACGACGGAAATATTATAAATGCATTTATGCGTTTTGGCAACGAATACCCGACATTCGCCTTTCAAAGAGAAAATAGACCAGACGACAATTCCTTGAGTTTTGAACGAACGACATGGGACAGCTGCATGGCTGTTGGTCGATCTGCTGGATTGTAGGCTAAACATTGCATTGCCATTTCGTGAATCCAAGGAGGACAGTTGGGGGTAAAATTGGGTTTGATCGTGCCTCCCACGACCTTGACCATGATGGCCGAATCAGATATGGGATGGCCATTGGTTGGGTTCTTCAAATCTTCGTACGGAATGTGGTGCGTGTCAAATTCAGACAATAACATCCCTATTACAAGAAAGAAAATATTCGCACTTGTATCGTCGAAGGGCATCGTCAGACATACCGAAAGAATAAATATCCGCTGCAATTGTATACGATTGGTCTTGAATCACTTCAGGGGCCATCCAACGAAAGGTGCCGACGCCCATGGTCATGGTCGCTTGCATGTCTTCTTTTGAAATACCAAAATCCGTCAATTTGGTGCATTTTTTGGAATCCAAGAGCACGTTCCTCGACTTGATGTCGCGATGAATAATGTTCAGTGAGTGCAAATACACCAAACCTTCCACAATGCTATGGATATGCATGTACTTGTCGTTCCAGGTAAACTCGTTGGCGTTGTGGTGGTCCAAATAGTCTTTCAAATCGC
The DNA here is from genome assembly GCA_009835185.1 of Aphanomyces stellatus. Taxonomy (NCBI): domain Eukaryota; phylum Oomycota; class Saprolegniomycetes; order Saprolegniales; family Verrucalvaceae; genus Aphanomyces; species Aphanomyces stellatus. Next base: position 2,603 of record VJMH01005255.1, on the reverse strand, counting down.
CGCCTTCCATCAATTCCATGACACACTTGACGTCCGACGGCCGGGTCCACGCCGCACCAATCAGCTTGACAATATATGGCGAATCGAACGTGGCCATGAGCTTGATCTCATCAATGAACGAGTGGAGCTGGTTGACTGAGACTTTGCTTGAGCTCAATTTCTTCACAGCCACAGACTCGCCTTGAAACGTTGCGAGCCACACATCGGCAAACGCGCCAGATCCCAACTTGCGCTGCATCTTCAAATCCTTTTGGTCCAATCGACAGAGCGTGAGTTCTTGCATGTTGAGTCCCTCTTCTTCGCCTTGGGAGAGCGCGGGGGTTTGTGTCATCTCGTAGTGATTTCGCATTTCATCCAATTCTTGTTTGGCTTGGCGCTGACGGCGGCGAATGATCAAGAAAGCGCCAAGACCAACAAGCACGACAGCGCTAGCTGCGATGCCAGCAATCGCAGCCGTACTTAGCCCTGAATTAGTCGACGGTCCTTCATCTGATTGCAAATATATTTATTGAAACCAGTCATTCGACTCGACGTACCGGGTAGGACGCAGACCATGTACTTTTTGCCAACGTTGTCAGGAAAGCGGTTGTTGGTCGTTTTGGACCAAATTTCGACGCGTGTGCCTTTCAGTTGGTCGCATTCGGCTTGGTCCGAGTTGATGGAGGTGCCATTAACCAAATACCCGGCATTTATGGAACTCCCAACAAAAGAGGCATCTCGTTGGGGATGTTCGGGGGTCAATTTCGTTTCGAGCAATTTGAATGTCGCGTTCGACATGATCCAACTTGTGAGGTTCAAATTAGTCAATTCGCTACAAAAGAATTAATCCCACGGCGACGAGAGAACACTGTACAGTGTCAAGAGATTGTCTCCAAGCGTTACGTTTTGAATGCGCCGGAGGTTCTTGTTGTCGGCCATGTATCTGAAAGAATACATAAAGATCAAATCCAGTCGTGTGATCCATACATATAGGTGAGATTGGTCCAATCCAAATTGATCAGTTCCGAGTATGCGTTATTTGAGATTGCCCTAGATCCACCCGTTCAGTCGCACGGAAAAGAATTGACGTACAAATAGGTGATGGCTTTCGACAACTTGGCCAACTCGCTGCTCTCACGCAATTGATTGCCTGGCATTCCACTACCTCAGCCATGAATGTCACATTGCATCAACAATTCGTACAGAGTGACGAGTGTCGATGGCACCGCGGGGATGGACGTGAGATTGCCATAATTGAAATACCTAATATCATCGTCAAGGAGATGCAACAGTTCGTGTTGTGCGTACAAGAAATGGAGATTCGGGGGCCATTTCATCGTGGCCGGAACGACTGGCGACAAACAATTGAAATCCCTACACACGAATTCAAGTCCATGCAGGTCGCGGGTCGTCGTACATTCGTTGGATGCTTGGCGTCATGGTCATTTCTTGGAGGTAAAACGGTCCTTTGTATGGTTTGTCACACATGCCAAAGGTCCTACGTCGATGCTTCAGAGTCTACTGCTCTACCATCGCACGCGTACCATTCGAACGTGCTGTTGCAGTCGCCGTAGCTCCCCACAGCCGTACAGGCTCCGTTGGGTACGACGGCGCACGTTTGGCGGTTCACGACACAGGGGGCCGCACTCTTGCACTCGGTCTTGTTGAACGCACATACATTCGTCACGTCCGACGGCAACGAGGTGTATGGACATGCGGTGCTTGCGAGCGAGAAGGACGCCGCCGCGAGCAGGAGACGCTGCATGTCACCGCGCCAGATTGAAAATGATGCAAGGAGTGGGTGAATGTCAAGTGGGATATATATTTTTTGAATCAAGTCAAATGTTTTGAAATAAAATTCCCCTCTTGAGTTCGGAACAAGCCCAGTGTGTTTCGTGTACGAGCGTGCACAAAACACACTGGGCTTGTTCCGTCTCAACCTCATGCTTCTCACGCTCCCTTGTGAATCGTTGGGGCTGTTGGTCGCTTGTGCTTGATGAGCATTGCCGAGCATGCGCCCTCGAGGCAAGCATGCGAATATCTGAATTACGATATATTCTTTAAAAATACTAGAGAATAATATTTCATCAATAATAATTTAGAAATTCAAACATAATGTAGACATTCGTAAGGTTGGTGAATTAGGTTTAAAATAATTCACCTATCATGAACTATTAAAATAGTTCATGGGAATTACGTATTAAAATATTTTACAATACATTTTTTCACTTGGAAGAATGTTTCTCCAAGATGCAGCGTTGGACCATGTGGAGCGTGTCGCATTTGTGATATTGCGAATCGTGTCGCTCAGAATAAGTCATAACTATATTTTCGGCAGTGGTTGTGGAAGCTGTTTTGACCGAATTGTAAAACACGACTTCGTGTGGCACAGCTGTGAAATGCAGTTTTCTGGGAGCAGACCACGACACAAAAATTGGCCACCTGATCCGAACGATATTTTTTTTGTAATAATATTCATCCTACACTTGCGCCAAATTCACCGTAATTTCATCCATTTTGACCAATCACTGCAGGAATATATGACGACGAAGAGCATGATATGATGCACAAATGAACAGTTGTATACTGCTGATTGTACCACAACGTCAAGGCACGACGAAGTA
>VJMH01005254.1:0-19586 GCA_009835185.1 Aphanomyces stellatus | reverse complement strand
AGGGATAGTATAGTGAAACCCTGTATATGGTGTAGGTGTATAAAGCTGGACGGTGATTGGTTGGCTTCATGCGACCCTTCGCACGAAGCGACACCCCGTCCCAGAGCTAGATGCAGCAGTTCGTGTTTGCCTGGGAACAGGTCAATAGAATAGCCTTTTCTGGGAGTCGGCGCTCCCCCAACTGTTTGTTCTGGCGACTTGGACCAGCAACTCGCCACACCAAGTTTCAAATGCACTTTGGCCCCATAAGGTCGATTTCCCGCACCCCTGTGGGGTCGATAAAAAACGCTTCCATGGCGTGAACAGTCATTGGCCCACACTTGGGCTATTTTCAGATGACCGGATTAGCTCGACAATTCGACACCAGAAAACGTCCATCGAAATCGTGCCGAGGAAGACAAAGTCTGATGAACAAAGCTGACGGCTCGTCGTTTGTGAGCCTCTTTGAACTCTTTGTCTTGAGATCTGGCGTACGAGACTCGGCCTAAACCTTCCCAAATATTGCAACGTAGGTGGACATTGCGAGGCTGTCACGTGCGGATTTGGAGCACATGCAAAGCCACATGGACGAAAACGACCATTACATGTCCTCACTCACCCCCGACCACGTCGTGGACGCCAAGGTACAAAAGTTACTCGACGTCTTTGTAGCCTCGGGTGCTGGCGAGGGAGCTGTATTGCCAGGACATGTGCCACATGACCAAGCACCAGCGATGACGAATGTCGAGGAAACTGCCATGCCATCCCACATGGAGAACGCAACGTCGTTTAAGAAGCATGTCAACCTTCTGTGCCAGCCACAAAGCGGGGAAGCGATAAAAATACATGGCATGGTATCGTCAACCCCACACACCGACGGCAAGGAAGTGCTTGCGTGGGTCGACCGAAGTGACATGCTATGGATGCTCAACGACGACGTGAGCAGCGAAGGCATGAGCAACACAATGACTGTCATACCGACGTGCATTTTGGATACAAATGTCGAGACGGATAGCGAGAGCGCTGGCGCCCCCACGATCAATGCGGACAACGACGCACCTTCGGTCGACGATAGCACGGCGAGCTTGGACGGTTGGAATGACCAAGTGGTCCGTTCCGTGGCGATGGAAAGTGTAAATTTGTCCGAGGCAACGGAACAAGTTGAGCCACGGATGCTATCATCGTCGTCGTCGCAGGCCGACGACAAGTCAACCGTGTACGAGCTGCCCATGCGACAATGCAGCATCGTCAACGACGACGAATCGACGACGACGAATCGGCGAACGAACGAGCGAGGGAAAAAGTAGGCCGCCACAACGACACGAACAACAAAGCGACGGCCACGTGTAGGAAATTGGACAAAGTCAAAGTCCCAACCATCGTCGTGGGCGGCGTTACCCCCGCGAGCGTCATGTCCATCGCTCAGTACCTCGAATTGACAGAGATCGGACACGGTAACTCCTCATGCCACGGATGCGCAGTCTGAGGTAATCCTCATGCGCTAGTAATTGTGGCCAATTCCATGAACGAGCTCGTGGCGCTGTGTGAAAACGACTTGTCCAGTGACATTGACCTCGTACGCGCTGATATTTTCTGGGATGTGACATGCCCTAGGTTTGCTGTGTCGTGATGGGCGAAATGGACTTGGCGGTCCCGATGTTGATGCAACTGATAGCTCTGGTGGGGCTGTGCGTCATCTTGGTCGGTGGGGACCCGGCGGACGATGCCAAGACGAACGCTGAGGCGCTCGAGGTGGCTTTTGACTGCGCCGCATGTGTGACTCGTGTGTCTAGTGCATGGAACATGGAGCAATCTACTTTGCCCGCGCGCCACCGGTCGACACGAGCGAGCTCTATGCTCAAATGCGGCGATTCCTCGACACATCGCCCCAGAAGTTTATCATTCGACACAAGCGAGGCGTGTCCCTCTCGTACATGTACAAGGCGTTGCATCGGCAGAGCAACGGCGTCAAGCAATTCATACAAGCCACGATCACACCGACAAAGGAGGCAACGGCACCCACGAGGTACGACTATCGACTGCATGGCTTATCAAAGGACCGCGTAGACGCGGGTGGTTTGGAACACAAGGCCTGGAGCACTTGGCTAAACAGCTCTCGGCACGCCGACACCTTCTTCTCGCCAGCAACCGACCGCAGTTGAAATGCCGACTCGCCATCGACTCTGTAGTCGCAACGTCGCCATCCGCAGCGAAAAGTCCGACCAATCGCTCCAAGCGACCGACACGACGAATATCGCCTTGAAATAATAATGATCGTCTACGATTCAAAGGCCCCACTGAAGACGCAACGAGGGCCACCCGCCACTGGAGAAATTGACGACACTCTCAATGTACGCCAAACTTGCATAGCTTATCGATACATCTTGTGCAACCCGTTTGACACAGAGGGGACGCACGAGACGTAGAATACCAAATTGTTTAAAGTGGAGGCCGCAAAAGCTGGCATTCGGATACCAAGCTGGATTCGACAGCCCTTCTCTTACGCGAATACGATGAATGATGCAACACACCTGACAAGCGAAATCCGTCCCAGGATGCACACTTGCTCACGGGTGTTTGTGTGCCAGGTCGACACGTGAATTGGCAAGTTGGCAGCTCATGTATCGCGATGACTTGAACCATATACAAACTTCTTGGTACTCTCAGGATGGTTCGAAAATCACACCTTTTGGGGGCGGACGAGTGAAACGGGCACCGTTTCACCAGATACCCACGCGTCGCGGCGACAAGACCATGCCCGCTTCACAAAGTTCCTCGGTCATCATCGCAAACCCACGCAACAACTGACTGACATGGTGCGCAGCTCCGTTCGCATAGACAGCTTGTCCGCTGGTTGTGTGCGTGCGGCGAGAGCCACCAACGTCCCAAAATAGCTCGACCCAAGATTGAACCTGCCACTGAGTCTCGTGAGGTTCAAATGCGATGGCGGCTGCCAACGTGACGACTGCGAATCGCTTCCTCTCAAGGCTTGGGGTGCAACGAAGTCAACACCAAGGTCATCATAACTCACACATTAGGTGCCCCGCGTGGATATGCCGAGGGTTGACGCATGTGGTCGTGCCATTGGCGATGGCATAACCGAGCTCAAGACCTCTGTGGCGCATGTCCCGAAAGGACGCCATGGGAAACGACAGAGCGACGAAGAGGACGAATTACCTGGGTGCATTGACTCGATTGAGGACGACACTGGCCATTCGGCGACGGCGGGGCCGACCATTCCCTCACATGGAGACAGCCACAACACAAGCGTGACGACGTTCATAGATCAACAGGCGGTTGATTCAAATGCAAGCGAATGCCCACGGTGGCCCTGCGACGACGCGAGTGACGATGCGACGCAGGACGAAGCCATGGAGAGTTCACAAGATGACGTGGTAGGCGATGGCAGTAGTACTGCATCTCTCTCGACACAGCATTCCATGGGCCAAGGGAAGTTTGTGTTTCTTGGCTCAGAAGCCGAGAGGAATAGTACACTCAGATCGTCCAGCTCATCGCAGCGTCAACTGGGCGAGACCGTCGAACTTCGAGTGCCCACTGCGGCACCACCACGAAAACCATCAGACGAGAGCGACGCCGAGTCGACGGTGTATGAGATTCCCATGTGGAGTGCCACGGACAAAGCATCGCCAATTGTGGCCAAACGACGAAAAAAAAAGTATGTCGTTGCGTCGATGATTTACGAACGAACGACGTAGGAAACCTGGCGAGCCCAGAATTGCCACGATCATAGTCGGTGGTATCACACCCGAGAGCGCAATACCCATCGCGCAGTACCTCGATTTGGCCGAGATTGGCCAAGGTACATCGAGTGTCTACACTGAGTTGACAATTATGGCTCAGTGATTGTTGCCAAGACGAGAGAGGAAGTCGTGGGTCTCTGTGCCGCGGACGACGGCATAGGCGCCATCGATCTTGTACAACTGATAGTGGAAGAGGCAAGTGACACGACAAGAGTAGGTGTGCTTTGTGGTCATGGCCAACCTTGATTTGGCCGTTCCGCTTTTGCACGAACTCATGGATCTCATCGGGAGCTGCATCATCTTGATCGGTGGAAACCCTGACGAGGCGGCCACAAGTGCCAAGGTCGCGCGGGATGTATGGATCCATACACAAAATGAACTGGTTGAGCCCCTTGCGCTTTGCCTAGTGCATGGATCAAGGCGCACTGTACTTTGCACCTGCACCACCCGTGGACCTAATCGAACTCCATCGCAAGATGGTGCATTTCCTAACCACGTCCCCCCAAAAGTACATCATGCGCCACAGACACGGCATGTCGCTTTCGATGATGTACAAGACATTGTCTCGCAAAAGCGACGGCGTCAAGAAATACTTTCAAACGAAAATACACCCGTCGTCGACCACGAAACCCACAACCGCCGCGACACCCACACGGTATGGAATGTACGTTGCGCACTCGGTCGACCCGAGTGTGTCGTAGGCAAGGCCCTTGGCTCGAGAATTCAGAGACGAAGCAACTCCCGTTGCAATATTTAACCAAACAATTGTCCGCCCGACGGACCCTCTTGCTCGCGTCCAACGCGACCAAGTCACCTACCATGGATGCCCTCTCATCTGCGATTGCCAACTGTGGCCTCACAGACGACCCGAAAATAGCGACGAGTGCAAAGACGACAAAACGTCCCGCGCGACGAGTATCAACGTAGAAGGCAAATATGTGCGCAGCATCAAAACACAAGATTGAGCACGTCCACATCCAGTATCTTGAGATTGGGCGCCTGAGAGTGACCACCAACCGATGCACCATGACGTTGCTGCTTTACGCGGCAACGTGTTTTTTGTTGTTAAACTTGTCGTACTCTACCAGTTTGGTGCTGCTGAGATGAAAAGTCGGCATTTGTCCTGGCATGATGACAATGCTCGAATATTGTGCGTTGCTCTTGGTCATGTTGCACCGATTAGTGTTGAGGATGACAGCGTGGTCAGCGAGTAGAGGACAAACTCGACAAGGTGTGAGTCTACTTAAAGTGCCATATGACCAAGGAATATCGTGTTTGTGGAATTCGTGAGTTATGAGACCAATAGACGAGTAATTGGGGTCCGTAATGCTTCATTCTTGGTTCGTTCGAGGGAATGATGATGGAACTACTTGACGTGGGACTCATCCTCAATCGGTCGGACGTACGTAAACCAGGGAATCCAGCTCAACGCGACAAAAATAGCCCAATAACCGCTGGAAGGCAGGAACCTGCGTATTTGGGCCAAGGCGCAGCGGTGGTGGCGGCAAGGAGAGCTCGATGTCTGTCAACCGCGAATGGGGTCGCATCAAGTCTGTCATGGAGCGACATGGCCTTCCGCCGCCATGGGACTCGTTGGAACCGCAGTTCATGGCGTCGTTCGATAGCATCGTTGCGTCTCCAAAGGACAAGGCGACGTCTCTTGATCTCACGGATGACCAAGTGCTGTGGGAACTCATCCAAGCGACGCTGGAGCATCTCAAGGCTGCGCCGAAACGCGAGTCGAAGACCAAACTAAACGAAGCAACGGTTGCAATCCTCTCTGTGGCAGACACGACCGCGAAGGACGAAGCAGAGCTACGACCGACCGAACCGTCGACACCTCATGATGACCAAAACACATCACTGGAGATGAAACGTGACGCGAGTGCCCCCGTCATTGTGCCCTTGCGAAGCGAGGACGATGACTCCATGCGGAGATCGGTGTCTGCAGACTTTACTTTGGCACTGAGTCCTCCTCCGATGCAAACATTGGGGTCATCGCAAGCGATCAAGTTGGGGATGTCTACGGAAACGTGTGACGCGGTCGCATCACCACCAACCCGACAGCGGTCGTTCGAGCAGCTCTTTGGGAGACGAATGCGCGAGAAGCGAAAAGCCAAGAGCAAAAATACTGTTGGGTACGTGTGTCGTTTGCTCCTAGTAGTGGTACCAGACGATGGCGATGTAGGGAGCCGCCACCGCCACCGAGGGAGGCCAAGATCGTTGTGGGTGGACTCACGGCAGACGGCGTCACACCTGTGGCGCGATACATCCATTTGCTCGGTTATGGCCAAGGTATGCGATATATATATATATCCCTACAAACCAGTGACGGTTGTATTGCTGGCGTAGTTGTCCATGCAACGTCCAGCGACCAAGCCATAGAAAAGTGCCAGCCACTGGCCAACGGTGGCCCGCCCGACGTCGACCTGGTACGCGTCTCCGACTGCCACGCTAACGTAATCAAGTAGGTCTTGTTTGTGGTCGGTCGCGATCTCGACCGTGCCGTGCCAATGGTGGACACACTGACAGCCCTCGTTGGCCATCGTGTCATTGTGATTGGAGGCGACCCCGAAAATGCACAAAAGACGGCCAATGCGGTGACCGAGGCAAGCACATTGTCAGGATTCGTTCTTGAAACTGTCTTGCCGCAGTGCATGGCCCACGGAGCGCTCTCGTTTGCCACGACCCCGATCGCCTATCCCCAGTTGCGGCGCCAGATGCAACGCGAGTTGGAGCGAGAGCCGCATAAATTCATTTTCCGACGAAAGAAAAAGGAAAAGCCGCTCTCGTTGCTCTTTAAAGCGCTCAATCGACGCAGCAGCGTCGACGGCACAGAGCCAGCAAAGCCAAAGCGAACGACTCCTGTCCCCTTGACCAGTCGGTACGAACACAATCACATGTTGTGAATAATTCATGCCAGGAGTGCGTCCTGGTTCAAACCCAAGGGAAAGTTGCCATCGCTCAACCTTTTGTCAAAGAAACTCTCGTCTGGCCGTGAAGCTGCCGAGACGGAACCCCCCGAGTCGAAGACCAAGTCATGGCAGGCAGGCAGCCCGCGCACCGCACGGCTCGCATCCTTGCCGACGATTGAACTGGTGGCGTCGTCGTCATCTCCATCCAAGCCATCGACAAATGCATCCAAACCTCCTTCGCCTCGTCCAAGATGGCCCTCTGCGAACAGCTCAAGGCGCTCCATAGGCCCGTAATATTTAATGCCACTGGACACTAAGATCACACGCGACACTCGACCGACATTCGCTGTTTGGCTTCAAGTGTGAACCGCGAGGCGACGCCTGTAACAGATTCGATGGTCTGCCGAAAGCTTGCTGATGTGCCAGTGGAGTGCACATCAGCGAAGACGCCACATCGACATTCTGACATGATGTTCGTGGCAAGGAGGATAGACATCATCCAGACGCGTCCCATTCCAGAACTGAGGTTGCTTACGAATGGTGGAGTAATTGGAACCGAGGGCTGTGCGACAGAATATGAGCCTTTACAAGTGCTCGTTGGGTGCTCAATGGGATGAAAAAGTGGATGGCGTTGACCACATAAGAATACCAACGAATGGGATACCGCAACAATGCCGAATTTGGACTGAGTCACGAGCCAATGTTAGTGCTCTTGAACAGGATTCGAAGCCAACTTTAGGGCGTATTACTGCGTTTCTTGACTCTTGGCGACTAAAATAGACACATTCAAAGCCGTTCGTTGCCACCAACTTCGAATTCAGGCGCCAAAACGCGCGCATTTCCCCATTTTCCCCACTTGTCAACAATACATGCACACGAAAGATTGGGGCGACCATCAAACCTCTTGCCCCAAGCATATGGCTGAGTTGTGGAAACCTGTGATGAGATCGCCTTGAAATAGACAGTGAAACCACCGCTGGATGAAACCGAGTGTCCGTTTGGGCCTGTGATGTCATTTGGCAACATTTGCATTTGCGAAGGCTAGCTTCATGACGACTCATGCTTGGGGTCGCATCAAAGCCATCATGAAAGAGCATGGACTCGCAGCACCATGGGCATCGTTCAAATCCGACATCGTGGCGTCGATCGAAGTGGTCGCCGCGTCCAAACTTGGCCCGACGGCAAACTCAACCATTGGAACGCTGGACGACGATGTCCTCTGGGGCCTAGTGCAAGCTGCGTTGGAGAACATGCAACTATTGGTGTCGGATGACGATTTGTTAGTGTGCGATGAATTGGACGACAGACTCGCAGACTTGGACGATGACGAAGACGCTGAGGACGCGGATTCCGCCCAGTGTAACATATATGATACGACCTCTGGTATGACAAACGACACGGGTGCGCTAATGACAAAGGGCCACGGCAATCAAAAGACGATAACCAAGCATCAAACCTTGGAGCCCACCAAAGCTGGACCTCTAGTTCGTGACCCTGATCCCCCCAACGCGCCAAAGTTGCAGCCCCTCGAGTCAGCCAAGTTGGAATTTACCCCAGATGTCATCCAAACAATCGCCCCCTTTCGAAACAATTTATATTCGGCCCTCGAACACTTCTCCAGAACGAAGGAGTCAAAAAATGTGACGCGAAGAATGCCTACTTGGTACGTCGTTGACATGTGAAAACATGGAGTGATATTTGTGGCAGGAAGCAACCTCCACCCAGAGAGGCCAAGATCGTCATCGGAGGACTGCAAGACGACATGGTTGGGCTTGCCATCGTGCGCTACATCCATTTGCTCGGATTTGGCCGAGGTAAAAATCCCATGTTCATTTACACGTGCGAGAGTGCTTAGTCATCCACGCGTCGTCAACCGAAAACGTGTTTTTGTTGTGCCAGTCCACTGCCGACAGCCCCGATCCTGTGGACGTGGTACTCAAGACCAAATGTTTAGGCATTAAATTACTGTTTGTCGTAGGTGTGTTTTGTCGTTGGGCGGACTCTCGACCGAGCTGTGCCTATATTGGATAAACTGACAGGCCTCGTTGGCGAGCGAGTGATTATGGTTGGAAACAACCCTGACGAACCGCTCAAAGAAATCGAAACCATGCGCGAGGTATTTGTTGACTTTGCACGACTCTGGCTAACGCTTACAGTGTATGGCCCACGGCGCGCTATATTTCGCAACAATTCCCGTCGATTTTGCAGCGCTGCGTGCTGAGATGCAACGCGCTTTGGAGCTACAACCGTATACATATATCTTTCGACGCAAACAAGAGAAACCTCTATCGATGCTTTTCAAAGCACTCAATCGACAGGACCATGTGAAAAATGTCAAGCCCAATGCGGTTGCACAAAATGCACCCACTGCGGCGATGCAGCGGTTCGCAACCACATCCAAGCAACGCACATAAACAATCCGTTGTAGGCTGTGGTTCAAGCCCAAAGGAATGCTCCCATCGCTGACCGACATGGCAACGAAGCTTTTGACGAAAGAACATGCGGCGAATGACGGAGGAGCGGAAGTAACTGCTTGGCCTCCTCCGATGCAAATATCCACGGGCCGTCGCGCGACACGGCTCTCGTCGCTGCCGGCTGTTGAAATATCGACATTAATATCCCATTCTTGGACGGACAAACGAAAATCTCAGTCGCCCAAGAAGAGATCCGCTCGGTCAACTATGTCTGCTGCGCACAGCTCGCGTCGGTCAACGACCACACGAGGCTATGAAAGTGATATTTAGTTGCGTCTCTCGTCTGAACAAACCAATCTCCCTGTTCTTGTTTCATCCAAAGTGCGTTCAACGTTGAAATTATGATGGTTCTTGCGACCCATATTTTCGTGTCAGAAGGAAATGCATTGCAAGATGGGAATGCGGCGCGTGCAGCATGGAAAAGACAAAGTTCATGGTGTCGACCTATTCCTCTTGTCACTGTTTAATAACTGAGCATGGAAGAATTAAAGCATGACTGACTTCACTTTGTTCAGTGACCAATAAATACTGTGGGCTTGCGCCCGAAGTGATTTTATCTTCTGGATCAAAGTCGTTCAGCTTTCTTCATCTCCTGTTTGACAGTGTACCATTCTTTTTTAGATTTCCGCATTAGAATAGCATAAGGAAGGACCCTTTAAAGCGCTCCTGCAATACACCACATGACCACTTGATATAAAAAAAGTGCCCCGAGATAAATGAGAGGTAATAACCAAATCGCGTTGTTGTGGACAATGCCTCGACCACGACAAAAAATTCGTTTGAGGCCGAGTTCGTGTCTAAAATAAGCACGAAACCTCTCGCATTGTTTGGTTTTCGATGCACGACAGCGTGGATAACGAGCAGTAAGTGATGGCCATTGACACAAGCGTCGTCCCAAGCGAACCTCGCTTGAGTCCGTCTTTGACGAGTACATCGAAGAACCAAAAACAATGAAGTCTGTTGGCACCTGTTCGAGAATGTCTTGGACTAAGTCTTGTTCTTAGAGCGAGCCGACGCTGTCCAAGCAAGCAAGATCGTCGTTGGTGGCTCGTGTTTGTTGTTGACCCAAAATATGCCCAAACGGTGTCATTGCTGATACGACTGGGCTCGCGAGTTACAATGGCTGGAAGCAACTCAGAGGACACGAAGGCGACAGAAATAACCGCGAGCGAGGTACAGACTATCCTCGAACTACTTGATTGACAGTAGTATAACCAGTACATACCCATATGACGCAATATACTTTGCAACTCTTCCCGATGAAATTGCAATCATATGAGAACCCACGTCCAAAGTGCACTCGAGAGTGAACCGCCCAAATACGTCTTTCGACGAAAGGATGAAAATCAAAGCCCTCAGCCATCCATCAAAACGAGCAGCATCGTCTTAGACGAAACAGCGGCGGCTCCAAAGCGATGGGACAATCGATTTATTCATTCAACGTTGCGTAGGCAAGGCCACACTACCCGCACTTGTGGATACGACACAACAGGTAGCACGAGTGATTGAAGACGCGACAAACTCACAATCTGAAATCGAATAGGATTTGAATCGTCAAACACGACTAACGGTGTACCCCTCACGAGCAACCACCCATCGTGAGTTGGTGTTGTGTCTCATTCCTGTTTGAGAAGGCGAGGCAAAATTGTACGCTGAACCGCGCTTGCCATCACAGCAACGGCACGGAAGGTCATGACATTGCATCCTGGAGTCATACTACGTGACATTGGGCGAAGTTTACCCTCAAGACCACAGTGGAGCAATCGACAGGCAAGAAAGATGGCATTTTACTTATCTCAAATGGCACATCGCAATGGCGGCTCCGTTACTTCAATTAGGCTATTTTGGGATTCGTCGAGTCCGGCCTTGGACCTGACCTTGGACGTCTTGTTGCTTGCATCGACCCCTTGATTTCTAACGGGTGCACTGCTCCAAGCATTGTTCTGACTGAGCGAACTTAACGAAAATCGTCCAAGCATAGGAACTACAACTTCAATGAGCAACTGCAGTGCCACGGCCATCGAAGGTCATTCAGGTGCATCATCTTGATCTGAAGCGCAAACACAAACTGTCTGCAGTGGTCTAAAATAGCCACCGTGGATGCCCAACAGCGAATTGACACTTTTCAGATTTTGGTCTGTACAGCGCCGTCGTCACCATGTCAACCATCGACTCGTATTTAAACCTCTTTGACTACTTCGTGCTCACGTCGGGGGTTCGTCGAGCCTCACTTTTTTCGAGCGGCACACATTTCACATGTGTTTTAGATGGAAATTGCGCACCTGACGAGGCAAGAAGTGGCGTCCGTGAAGTGCCACATCGAGCAGACGCACGGCTTTTACGTGTCCAAGGCCACTCCACACCACGTCCTCGATGCCAAGGTCAAGGCAATCGCGGAAGCGGTCGGATTAATGGCCATCGTCGACCCACCAAAGCGCAACATCCTACACGATGACAACGCCCTCAGCCATGACGATGATAGCTCCATGGATGAGGAGAAGCAACGCAGCATCGAAACGAACGACAACGTATTCGATTCAAGAGGTGGCGTTCTTTCGTTGCTGACTGAGCCACCACGTGTGATCACACCTCGGCCCCCTCCCGCGAAAACTCCATCTGGGAGGACTATGCTCGAGCTGTCTTGCAAGTCGAGGAAGACTCTTGAAGTTGCAACCGCCTGTGAACAAAAGACAGGAGTCGAGATACCGAGCAACATTCTTGGTCAGCTTCAGAACGACGGTGGCGAGCCCATGGTTGACAACAAACAAAATGGAGAGTATCACGCCCACGCGCTTCCGATTCAAAGTTGCCAATCGACCACGTATGAGTCGTTATCGCCGCTTTTGGGGACGTCGGTTGCGCCATTTGAGATTGAACCAATTGACAAAGTATTCAACTTTGAAGAGTGGACGATCTGTCCATCTTTAGGCGCAACCACAGAATCCAGCGATGGAGCACACTGCATGCCACTTGTCAATGAAGCGAAAACGGATCCACCATCAACGATACAGGAAGTTGCCACGACAGAGCCCCCCCGCCAGTCGGAAGTCGACACGACCTCAGGAGCTATGGATGGTGACTGCTCGGTGTACGAAATGCCTCGTATTACGCAGCGGAGCGACGCCATGTCGACTCAAGGTGGAACGCCAAGGAAATTCTCCCAAGTGGGGACAACAACGTACGACTGTCGAGTTGAGGTCGTGAGTTACGCGAGAAAACTAGGCCAAAGCAAGCGCAAATCGTTGTGGGGGGCGTGACCCAAGAGAGTGTCCCTTCTATCGTCCAGTACATGGCGATGCTCGAGTTCGGCCAAGGCACGCTCCTAGGTTGTACGGCGGAAGATCCTCACTCGATTCTAGTGTTGCACGCCACGTCCGAAGACGACCTCATGGCCCAGTGCGCAAGAGGACGCGTGGATCTGGTGCGCCTTTGAGTCTCTACGCTCTCAAATGTGAATTTAGGTTGTGTTTGTGGTTGACAACCACCTGGAGGCAGCCGTGCCAAAGCTGGAGCTGCTCATGAACTATGTGGGTCAACGTGTCATTGTAATCGGCGGCGACTTGCTCGACGATGCCAAGACTGCCTTGATATCTCAGGAAGTTGGCTTGACATCTCAGAGGTGTTTGATTGCAGTGACTAGTGCATGGCCCAAGGCGTCATCTACTTTGCACCCGTGCCCGTTGATTTCAACGAACTCTGGCTTCAAATCCAACACTTTTTGGACACGTCGCATCAGCGGTTCATTTTGCGACACAGGCCAGCGA
This sequence comes from Aphanomyces stellatus, assembly GCA_009835185.1. Classification (NCBI taxonomy): domain Eukaryota; phylum Oomycota; class Saprolegniomycetes; order Saprolegniales; family Verrucalvaceae; genus Aphanomyces; species Aphanomyces stellatus. The sequence continues at coordinate 6,693 of VJMH01005254.1, read as the reverse complement.
TGCCACTCGCGATGATGCACAAGGCTATCCATCGCCGCGGTCAACAGCCAAGCGAGCTCGTCAAGGCAGGGCCAAGGATGGCGCCTGCGATGGAAGCTGACAAACGGACAAAAAAGTAAGCACGGCATTGATTGCACACGCTCACTTATGCTAGGACGTGGTTTGGAAAGGACGGGAAGCTGCCGTCGCTTCGCTATCTTGCGAGCAAACTTTCTGTTCGGAGGAATCTCTTGAATGCGTCAGGGCCGTTGGCAAAGCTAAAATCAACCGAGTCTCACGCATCGCAGCCTGACGGTACCGTCAATCTCCGTTCGAGGAATGCATTGCCTCCGAAACCTTCAGTCCATCCTGGACCATCCAAGCTCTTGACACACCCAGCGCGTCGAGTATTGACCTAAATTTAACAGGCCCTTATATGGGTTCAAACCGTCAGGCATGCAATAGTGAGTCCATGGAACGTGGGCCGAATCTCTCTCAGCCAAACAAACGACAAAGTCGAGGTAAAGGACTAGCCATCATTTACGTGACGCCCGAACGAGGCACAAGGTGACCACACTCGCGAATCACAACGACCCTGGGGGCGGCCACGTTGCATCAGTACATAGTAGTTTCATGAAACTGCCGACGTCTCGTTATTACTTTTTCACGGAACACAACGACGCCATCATTTCAGGGACGACTCGTGCTCATCATCATTGAACCAAGGCAGAGCATTCGGCGGCGGGAGACCTTGAAGCATGGCGACGTCTCATGACTGGGTCCGCTTGCGGGTGCTCATGAAGCGACGCGGACTGCTCGTGCCCGTGGACTATGCAGCCTCTCAATTCATGGCATCTTTTGACCATGTCCTCGCGACGCGAAGAGAGCAGCCCAACGCCCAGCTGTCGTCGCCGACGACGACCGACGATCACATGTTGTGGGGGCACATCCAAGCGACGATCGAGCATTTGCAGGTCACGGGATTCGGCGCGACCCAACCGCGGACCAGTCGACGACCGGCAGAGGACACGACTACCGAGTCGGCCGACGAAACGAGAGTTGCCGAGACAACGACACGACCAGCGATCGATCGAACGACCAAGGTCATTCCGTTCAACGCGACACAAGAAGCGACGCTCGTGACGCGGTTGCAGCCACTCGACGTGCCACGTGTGGCCACATTGGGGGCACCGGAAGATGCGATTGAGGCGGTCACGCCAGCGCGGAATCAAACCATGCTGGAACAGCTCTTTGGGAAGAAGAAAAAGTCGTCCAAGAAAAACAAGCACAAACAAGAGTAGGAATCAACGCGCGTCGATACTTGTCATAAAGTCGAGTAGGGAACAGCCTGCCAAGTTGGCCAAGATCATGGTGGGTGGCCTCACGGACGACAACATCTCCCTCATTGCGCGGTACATCCACTTGCTTGGATTTGGAGAAGGTAAAAGGATTGACAATGCCATTCTAAGCGGTCTCGGCGTACAGTGATTTGCGCCACCTCGAGCGACGAAGCTGTCGCGTTGTGTCGGCCGCGAGACGGTTGTCCCAGTTTGTTTGACCTCGTACGTCGCATGGTAGTTGGATGTTGAACTCGAGAGGCTGCAGGTTTTGTTTGTGGTTGGCCGGGATCTTGAGCGCGCGGTGCCGATACTTGAAACTCTCAAGGCCTTTGTCGGTCCGCGTGTGATTTTAGTTGGGGGCGATCCGGACGAAGAGCTCAAGACGTATGCCATCGCGTACCAGGTATACACTCGTTGGCAGTCGATGGAGGTTGACGATCCTGATAGTGCGTGGATCAAGGCGCAGTCTACTTTGCTACGATCCCAATCGTATTTGAAGAGTTGCGCGTCCAGATGCATCGCATTCTCACGCGCGACTCGACGAATTTCATCCTCGGTCGCAAGAAGGACAAGCCAACCTCAATGTTCGCCAAAGCAATCAGCCGACGGAGGAGTGCCGACGAAGCACACTCCAACGACTCAACGACCTCATCAATCACGACTCGGTTCGATTTGAATGCGCATGCAATCGATCTCACATGCCCGATGATGGTAGATCGTGGTTTGAGCCCGCGGGAGCCTTGCCTCCGTTGCAAACTGCAGAGCCCAACCTTGAGGACGCCAAATCGATGTCGTGGCCACCGCCGCCAGTCGCTTCATCTGCTGCGGCGCCGTCGACCGTAACGGCAGTCGTGGGGGCAGTCGAAGGGTCATTTAAGCCATCTCAACCCAGACAAGCGTCGCCCCAATTTAAACCGCCTTCCCCGCGCTCACGATACACAACGGACCCACACAAATCAAGGCGGCATTCCCAGCAATCCACGGCCGATTTTGATAGACATACACTGCGCGCACAACAACGCGTCCAAGCCACCCATGGAAAGGGCAGACCAATTATTTAATGACCGCATATCATCACTCGCGTCAAATGATTTCGTGCGAGATGCAACCCTTCAGGGAGCTGCCGGCAATTTGAGCGCTGATGAATGTTGTATGTGTGGATATTCTACTGGAGTTCAATCAAGTGAGCAGAGGAGACGGCAGATAAACCACAGGATGTAGATACAGTCGACCGTACTTTCTCCACCATCAACTCGTGAATTGGGAGAAACCTGCAGTGCGATCCAAACGAAGTTCAAGAATAACAGTCATCTCCCTGCCATCCTTCTAGAGGACATGCAACGCCCCCTGTTGTGCTTCCACAGCACTATTGTGCCATTGTCGCAACGTCAGCGCCACCTCGTCTTTTTCTGAGCTTACATATTTCAAAAATGTGGGGGAAAGTTAGCTATACAATTCGAAAATACAGAGTCGATTTCCCATGTACATTACTTGCAATGAAGTAAATGTATGCGTGTCCGTTCGCGATCTTGCGATTCAATTTCTCCATCTGTGCCATTCGTGCGCAAATAAATTCATACCGTGTTGTTGATTTGGTATGAATTTGGGGATGTCGCGAGAATCGAATCACACCAAACCAATACAATTGAATGGATCGAGCGATTTGGATGGGCATGAACACAGGAGTTGAAATTTGGGTGAAAGCACAATATCAGTGGAAAGGGAAATGACTTCAGTAAAGAAAATGTACGTGTACCCATTTTCGCGTGCACATGAGGACATGTCGAACGAGTACGAAGGTGCTGTTGCAAAGTGGTTGCGATTGTAATGCTTCCGTCGTTATAAATGCTCTTACGTTCGTGAGGCTTCACGTTGCGTGTGGAAGGCAAGAAAACAGCTTCTAGAATGCAGCAAGACTAGACGTATTATGGTCGGCGTGGAGCAAGAACTGGAATTGGCTTGGGTGGTGTGCCGAGGAGGGAAGAACTCTTCAATGATACCAACGGACTACAATGCGTCATGGGAAAGACGTTTCGGTCGTTCAAACGGTCGGTTCGTTGGCTCCTGACGGCGTCCGATAATATCTCCATAGCGTCGGTGACAAGACGGTGAACAACGCCGCCACGCCGCCGTCAATACGAAGTACAATCAACATCTCCGCATTGCAGTGCCTTACTCAGTGTGAAGGGACTTTGTCAAGCCGAGCTCATTGCGGTATGTGTGCGTTGATACTGGCGAATCTCCCAAGTGGTGGCCGAAGGCAATGCCCCGAGGTTGGTAAAGCCTCTCGTCCATCATTGCCTTACTAATTAGGAAGGAGAATCCGTCAAGCCAAGATCTCTGCAGTGAACTTGTGTGTGCATTGATACTGACGAATTTCTATTTGTCAATTGAAAAAACGCATCCGTCGCGGTGTTTTTGGCAAATTGAATCCAAAATTGACGCATCCGTTCAACTGTGCTGACTTTTCGTTTCTTCATCCACTGGGCGAGACACTCAAGTACGCTCTAATCGCTGATGCATGGGGTCCACATTCCATGGGTACATAGTCCAGCTTAGACTTCTTCGTGCTAAATCGTCGATTACTATACACTCAATAGTCGGCCGGAATCGCACCTAAATACGCATCCATCCAAACCAAAAGCGCCAAAAATCACGAGTCCCTTTAACAAAACTGGCTATTTCCGGAAGTTGAGCGATGAGACGTTTGGCTAGTTCCTCATGGGTTGGATCAATGGAAGTCATATCAAAATGAAAAGTGATACATGTGCTGAATGACTTTTTGAAAATAGAATGCACATCTTTCCATTGACATTGTTGGATCTGGGATCACCCTGGCCACAAATCGCAGATGGGGTACCTGAAAGTTATGTACGGATCGAAGCTGGACAGCTCGAGAAACGCAGAGATTCTCGTCTGAGTAAAATATAGAACGAAAAGTACCTTAGTGGTTTATTGCAACGATTTAAACGTTGATTGGTGAGACTGTAAGTCAGCAACTTTGAGAGAAGCAAGCCGGGAACTCCATCAATGGGTTCCAACAATTCCTGGGCAAAACTCCAGAGAGAAAAAGAACCTGCTGGAGGTTTACAATCCCAAGTTTCGAAAAAGACCAAACACACATTTGGACAAAGAACAGAATATTTGACGTTCGTCGATGACAACAGGGTTTGGGCAACTCGTGAATTGTATCCAGTTTAAAGCCCACGCAAATGGCAATTCCTTTTCTCAAAAGTTGAGCCAGAGCTCGATATCCTCGCACATATGAGTAGTCAAAATCATCGCAACAACTCCAAACTTTGGCGAGTTTAATGGAAGAATTATCACCAGAGGCTTGTACCCTGAAGTCTAGGGCTCTCATTGTGCAATTTGGTGCTGCTACCGACCGTGCTGCATTGCCATCGAATTGAAAGCGCGACTAGTAGACGAGCTTGGGTCTAAATTAAGGAACTTGTTTGAGATCGTACTTGCGGTGAGATAAATTGCTTTCAAAGTGATAGTCCAGTGTTTGTACCATCTCTTACAAGGTTTAATTCTGGACTCGAATTGTCATACATAAGCCGGCTTTCTGCGACTCCCAACCTCTACTTTATCCCGCGGCCCCTACCCGTGTTCGGTTGCACCCGCGACATTCTTCCTGGCATTGTGGTCCTTCCATCACCGATTCTCGACTGTATAAACTTTGAGAGGTTTTAAGCGGAAACGCTAAACAATATTAAAGAGGTAAATGTTGTTATCTAAAAATATCGAAACTAAGTATTTATGTGTAGGACGTGGGGCCAATGAAAAAATCAAACAACAACAAAAATAGAATAAAAATGGAATCCAGCTCAATCTATGTAACACATCGAAATGTGAATTTCGTTCAGAAAATAAAATACATATAGGGCATTCAATCGGAGCATTATGTCTGAAAATTCGAAAACGTTAAGCAAGATTAAAGAGATACTGATTTCCCTCGCTAATGGAAACGGAAAAAACTTGATAATTCACATAAATTTATATTATTGAATTTCACAATACATTTGAAAATTTGAAATGTATGGCGGTTTGCATATCTGTATGAAATGAATGAACATTGAGCAAAATGAAAACGCCAAAGACAAGGATGACGCTGGACGACAAGCATGAATTATACATAAAACATATTAGCAATCCTTCGACTAAGTATTCCGACTTGGCAATTTGGGCTGCTGAATCCTTCGGTCTCGTGTCGATTCCAACCAAATCGGCCATTTGCAAGGCCATCAAGCATAATGCTACAAAAAGTCAGCGCGCTGATAGCCATGCTCGAACACGCGAGCGTCGAGTTTCAAGGCCCGATATTGAGCTACAACTCGTTCAATGGGTGCTCCGATGCGAAGAGCTTGGTGTATGCATCACCGGTGACCTCATTCGCAAGCAAGCGGATGTCTTCAGCAATGCATCAGGCATAACGACGAACCTAAAGTTTTCAAAAGGATGGCTTCACAAGTTTCAACGAAAGCATGGTTTTACCTCCAAAAGACAGCGTGGCGAAGCTGGATCGGTACCCCAAGCAGTTGTTGAATCTGGTCGAGCAAAAATGCTACAAATAACGGCAGGTTACACACCAAGCAACATTTTCAATTTGGACGAAACCTCATTCTTGTACTGCTTGTCCCCTCACCGCTCGATTACGCGCAATTGTGTCCCCGGTACCAAATAATCAAAAAAGAGGATCACGTTGGCATTGACGACGAACGCAACAGGCTCTGACGTCATTGACGCACTGTTCATTGGCACTGCAGCTCGCCCAAGATGCTTCAACGGTTCGTCAGGCCGTGAGCTTGGTTTTGACTACTAGTCAAGCAAAAAAAGTTGGATGAATAGTGAGATTTTCAACTCTTACCTACTTGACTTGGACACGAAAATGGCGTCACAAGATCGAAAAATTTTGATGTTGGTAGATAACGCCTCACCTCATCAGCTTTTAGAAGGCACCAACCTATCAAACATCAATCTCCAGCTTTTGCCCCCGAATACGACACCATACCTTCAGCCTCAAGATGCTGGTATTATCGCGTCCTTCAAGGCGAAGGTGAAGCAAAGGCAGCTACAAAACGCGTTAGATCAGATTGATTCCGTCATGGCTGGACGTCAAGATCGATTGTATGAGGTACCTCTTGTTGAGGCGATGGGCTGGGCGAAGGATGCGTGGCGGGACGTGACAGAAACAACAATCAAGAACTGCTGGGCACGCACTGGCATTCTCGACGAAGGACTATCTGTGTTTGCACGTCAGTTGTCAGGAATGGCGTTGTGAGTCTCTGAAAATAATTGGATGTGGCGCAGTGTCGTAACAATTTATACCTTCATAATTTCATATATTGTATAAACTGTTAGAAATTGTGCG
>VJMH01005253.1:0-18105 GCA_009835185.1 Aphanomyces stellatus | reverse complement strand
CATCGGCGGTCGCAGGTGGAGACTGCGTTGAATGGTTCCAACGTAGGTGGCAGCGTTATGGTAGTGATTGGTGTCGTCCTGCCACGTCAGAATTGCGCCAACGTACACGAGCGTTTATCAACCCAATTGAATATAAGAACTGCTAATTGCAAATACATACCGAATCGTTGATCTTGACCAGCACGGGATGCGAGCGACGGGTTGGTTTGTCTCCAAACATGGACATGAGAACACAACGCTTTGTCTACGTCAAACCCATGAACATAAGATTCTTGCAGCAGCTTCTTACATGTATGTTGACTGTCCAGGTGTCCATAATCGGCGTCTTGAATGCGTTTGTCCCCCCAAAGAAGAGACGCTACGCACCCAAGTAACTCTGAGCGAAGAAACAAAGATACAACCACTTTATGAATGACCCTCCTCACACATGATTGCAAGGAAAACAAACGGCAGTGTGTGAAGCCCATTCGAGTGACGTGCAACGAAAAGACCAAGGCTTTTGATGTCGATGTCTTGACGATGACACTTGGCGACGTTCAAGCGGTCGCTGAATCCGCGTTCAATTTGGAGAGCGGGACATATGGCATCAAGCGCCAAGGAGCGGACATCGAGACCGCGGCCGACTTTGGTGTGGCGTGGAATGCGGTCGTGCGTCCGTAGGACCCTCAGCTACACTTTGAAGTGGTGTCTCAGAAGGATGAAACGTTTGGGTGAACATTTTACATGACATTTCAATTCATGAATATTTTCACAATCTAACTGTTGATTGACAAAATCGGATCAGCCTCATTCTATGTTGTCAAATCTTGTCTTGGATTCACATTGGAAAGCTGTGTGTCTACGTTCAAGTGAACTACACGATGTATACGATGTACAACGTAGTTGTGCTTTGAAGTGCGATATCGCCAGTGAAACTGCCAGTGACTGCCCTGTGACTCAAGTCCAACTGCTTATTTTGTGTTGGAAATTCGATTGATTGGAGTGTGGGAGTGCCACGTCGAAGACGAAGTAAGTTGCAAACTTCGACTTGAAACGACTGGAATCATGACGGTTACACAAACGCACTACTAACCAATTTGACAATTTAATACAGACGCTTCCTTCGAGTGTTGATCGGGGGCGCCAAGTGAAGCAGAGGCAATCCTCGGTGCTCTTGTCACCCACGGACAACGCTGGCCACTCGTGCTACGAGAATTTGCACGTGCTACAACTATATGCTGATCTCGGGCATTTGGAATTTTGCGTCCTGAGTTCCCTCCCCCCCCCCTCGTTGGACAGGATACCAGTATTGCATTCTCACCATCGACAGTCAGAATTCATATCATGCATTTCCTTCTTGGCCAGCACCTTGGCGGGCGTCAACAAAGACCCAAGAGCGACGTTACAATTGAGTGTGCGACTTTTGATCCCACCACACATCACGCTGCCTTTCAACGGCTGCTCAGTATTCCCACCAGTGTGGTGTTGGTGCTGGATGGAAACAACACAGGGCGATTAGCTTTGTCGGTCGCGGTGGCTCCATGCACCGGCTTTTGTTTCCCAGACAAGTCATCCCAAACATTCGACGGCGTCTTCGAACACCACAGCTCTATTCAAGAATTAATTGTGTGACCCTGCTGACTGATATATCCCATATGCGTGTGCAACAGAGCTCAGTTGCAGATATGTGTAAGTCAATCGGCATTCCTTCAAGATTGGCTATTTTCATTCGAGGTAACTATGTACTTCGAAGTTCTCCGAGAGTACATCGATGACGTGGCAACCTGAAAGTCACTTCAATCGAATTTCGAAACTTCACGTTCGTGCAACCTGAAAGTCATTTCAATCGAATTTCGAAACTTCAACTTCATGTTCATCACTCCGACTACAAACGAACGATCCAAGGCGTTGGCATTACTATATCCAAAAACAACTAATCGACTACTTGTGGAGAAACTCGAGCTCGGGTTGGTCAAACTGGACTTGCTTCAATGTGACTTTTGAGCCATCGTCGTTGGTCATCGCCGCGGCCTTCTTCCAGTCGCCGACGGTCACGTAAATGGCCAAGACGGCACTGACGACGTTGCCGACGGCCATGATGAAGAAAGGCGCGGTGGAGATCCAGTGGTCAAACAAATAGCCACCGAGTTTGGCCGTGACGAGGATCCCGATGGCGCCGACAAACGAGTAGACGCCCGAGACAGAGCCACGAAGCTCGGCCGGGACGGAGCGCGCCGTGACGAGGGAGAGCGAGGAGACGATCATGCCCATTTCACCGACGCCGACGACCGCACCGACGTAGAGGAGGCTGCTGGCCGTCGGGTCCGGCGAGACAAACATCCAAAAGTAGCCGACAAAGCCAATGAGCGACGCGAGAAGGACGACGAGGGGGCGGTAGACGCGGTCGAGGAGGAAGCCAAAGATGGGCGCGCTGGCCAAGGCCGCGACTTGGACGACGCCGCTGGTCATGGCGGCCGTCACGAACGCCTTGCGGCAGTTCTGGCGAATGTCGGGTGAGTACGGGTCCGCCGCCTTGCAGAGGCCGTTTTCAATGTAGTACTTGTAGACCCAGAGGGGGAGGAAGGCCGTGATGATGATCGTGTCGCCGCGAGCGAGGAAGCTGCCGATGTAGCTCAAGAGGACCTTGGTGTCCTTGGCGGCCAAAAAGCCAGCACGCGCGGTCGTGCGGAGCGACGGCTTGCCCATCACGACGGGGCACGACGCTGCCTTGGCTTCTTCGAGCTCGGCTTGTTGGGGCGTGAGGAGCGGCGCGTCTTGAACGATCGTCTTTGGTCGCAAACAGATGGCGAGAAGCACGCCAAACCCAATGGAGATGCCACCCACGAGTCCAAATGCATACTTCAAGCCATCGATCTGGCCCTTGGCCTTGCCCGGCAACGGCATGAAGACAAAGACGGCAAAGATCGCGCCGAGACCAGACATCAACCCGACGAGGCCACTCAACTTGCCGCGACCCGCGTCGGCGGCGTAATCCGCGAGCACGGCTGTCATCATGCAGGACGTAGCAGCCGTCCCAAGCGCAAAGAGGAAGCGGTAGAAGACGAGGTCGGAGCTCACGCCGGTCGCGTACGGGTACAAGATGGTCGCGACGCCCATGAAGGCAAAGCCCGCGCCGTAAATGTAGTGGCGGCCGACGCGATCCGACGAAACGCCCCAGACGTAGACCATGACGAGGCTCACGAGTTGGTCAAAAAGCGTGAGGTTGCCTGTGATGTCCCCAAGGTTGTTCTTGTTCACGCGGAGAACCATGCCAAGGATGAAGCCTTGCGCCGAGTTGAGGAAGACGTACATGCAGATGGCCATGCCCGACGCAAGGACGAACGCGAGGAAGTTGACGACGGTCACGTGCTCCTTGAGCGCAATCAGTTTCAAAAACTTCCACGACCGGCCTTCCGAGCTGTTGGGGTAGATCATCTTGTGTGTGTCTCGGGCAAAGCAAATCGACGAATGGTACGAATGGTACGATCAGTCTGAGGACGTTGTTTTTTGGAGGTCAAAGTCGCTTCGTGGTGCGATCCAAGATCGAGCACGCGCTTTATCCAAGGGTTGCTCCAATCGGCGCGTCGTGTGCCTGGGATTGGCCCGCGAGAGGTGCGACTGTCAAAACTGCGACACATGGCGTGATGGACACTTTGTTGAACTTGGTGTCGCAAGTACATTTATGTAAACTTTGAAGACACAAGATCGAACGCGCGCTTTTGATCCAATCCACGTTGTCGACATGTGTGATTGGTATATGGTCAGCCAATCATATCTGTAAGATGTGGGGTTGGATCACTCATCGGCAATTGTGGGGTGAACAAAATGTGCTCCAATTGGCGGCGTACGTTTTGTGCCACTGACACTGGAAGACGAAGCCACCAGGGTGGTGGCGCTTATATTTTGGAGTTATGTCAGCTCCAGAGATCCAAATTGCTGGCCCAGATAATATCCTCGTGTGAGGTCTTGGGAGTGGTCCTTGACAAGTGGTTGGAAGTGTTACTGCTTAGCATGCCGGAGTATACACTACTACGTAGTACATCAGTCAGAGCTCTCAGTCATTGCTTGGTGAAGATGTAGTACACACATAGTTGTACTCTGGTACTACGTATTATATTTGTTTGCACATCCGCTTGTCCGCAGAGCAAATTGCATGTTGCGTCAACGTTCGAATCCACGTGTCCCACATGAGCAATCAGAGTCCTCAGCCCATGGATACTCAGCTCCCTGTGAAAAGGTGTGGGGAAGTCAATTGTGATTAAAAGTTGGGTTTCCTGACTCAGTTTGATATGGGCAGGCCATGCATTGAAAACATGTTTCATGTAAGTGTACTTTGAAGTACTTAATGGGGATGACTAATTACTGGCCAACGAGGAGGGTAGGAGGTGGCGCAGGCTGCAACACTTCAAATGCCCGACATCATTGGCATATGTTTGTGGCACGAGCGGCCAGCGTCGCCCTTGAGTGACTGGTGCGCCGTGGATTGTCTCTGTTTCACCCGCCGCGGCCCACGACCACCACACCATCCAAGGCATATCGATCGTCTGTAGATATGGACCTACAGCTCATCTTGTGGCACTTGACGTTCGTTGTCATTGCATTGGTCTTCGTCAGGTGATAACTAGGCCACATGCACTTTTGTAAACGTCATGATTTCAGTCCAATTCGACTTGAGAACTTTACACCCACTCATATGGCGGAAATGCCGCTTCGAGAGGGTCGTTTACGGCGAAGTTAAAAATTTTACTTCGACTCGAACGTGGCATCCCCAGCAACCGGCCAACCGAATTTCGAACATCAATTAGAAACTGGTACAAGACTACCGACAGTTGGAGGGTCGTGTCTTTGAGGGGCGTGTGTCAAAGTAGGCACTTGGCGATATCGCGCTTTGAAGTGCACCGTCGTATACACGCTGCACACGCACAGATTTTCAAATGAATCCACGACTCATGGCTGGCCATTGTGAAATAGAAACCTCAGTTGCCAGGGCTGCAGGTAGCTGTAGCTGGAAACCATGATGCAACGACATCGTTTCTGTCGCCCAGTGTTGCAAGCGATACGTATTGATTTGTCGTTTTCGCCTTACGGCGACGGGATTTTGGGGACTGCATTTCTGGGTCCAAGTCGGTCTTTTCACGGGCTCCTTCGATTGTTGATGCGAAGACGAGTGGTTGTCAGTGTCTTCGATTGGCACCTACTACGTATTACTTGCGCGCTGATCCTGCACGTGTGCTCCCTGGGTCGACCGATTGTGGGTGCTTTCTGTGGCGGTTTCGTTGTAACCGAAGCGAATCGTTGAATTTGATTTGAAAGGGGATGGTGAATATTATGTGGCCTTTGTACTGTATAAATGGTGTAGTACATGGCTGAGGTCATTCGGGGCTGCTCTGAAATGTACACAACCTCGAGGATGGTGGTGAGAGCCTGCCTTCACGAGTATTGTCAGGTTTGGCTGACCCACTGGGTGGTGATACCATGGTGACGTATGAGGTGAAGCGTGAGTTCGTTGAGGAAATGTTGGTGTGTCCAGGGGCTTTGAGTTCGGTGGTCGTTGTCATTTGATGCTCTGCATTGTCGTCTATCATTGCAACGATACCGTAGAGCACACAATAACTCACCGCACAAAACTACTCACCAGGGAGCCCAAACCACACAATAACTCACCAATAGGAACAGAATCACTATCACAAACACCTGACCATGGTAAATAAATTAACTTACTGATACAAATATTAAGTATAATACTTATCATTAGAAATACGAATAAAAATACTACGTTGTCCATAATTTTATCCGGAAAAGTATCAAAATAAACTCACCAGCCAGCAACAATTCACAAAATGGTGAGCAAAAAAGTCTGGTGAGTTATTGTGTGCTTTACGGTACACCATTATCCGGATATCCGTATAATTGTCCGGATACGATGGATGGGCGTTTCGGGTTTCGGGTTTTGTGGGGGCGTGTGTGCGACCTTTGGGGTGGCAGAAGCTGTTTCGCATGTCGACGCAGTCGTCGTCCGCGGTCGCACCGGGGGGCGGCGCCACTGGCGGCAAGGTGTCGTCAGAGTCGACAGCGACGACGACGACGACGCAGCGGAAGACCAAGTTCGAGCAGTCGCCGAGCATGATGCTGCCGCCGCCGCCAGACAAGTCCAACTTTTCGCTCGACGACATCGCGCTCCACGTGATCAGCCTCTACTTCATCCGCCTCTCGACCAACACCGTGTTGCGCGAAGTCGAAGACGCGTTCTCGGCGCACTACGTGCAGATCCAACGCACAAACCACATGCGCGGCATGATGACGACGATCCTCTTCTTCGTCGGCGTCAGCGTCTACTACGACTACTACACGCTCTACGGCACGAACCCATCGTCGACCAACAACTCATTTAGCACGACGTCGACGGGGGCGACGTCCAGCATCACGCCCGCCATATGCCGCGCCAACGTGATCGGCTCGGGCGAGACGGCCTTCAAAGTCACGATGCTCCTCCGCTTTGGACTGATCGTGCCGCTCCTCTGCATCAACATGTGGTGCGTGCACCATGCATCGACGACGGTCTACCTCCGCGTCACCTACGTCTCGCACTTTCTCCTTGGCTTCTATTTTATCGTGTACAACAAGCTCACGTGCGACTTTGGTGTGACGTGGCTCTGCCTCGTGATCATGTACTTTTACTCGGCGACGCCGATTCGATTCCTCCACATCTTGCGAAGTTCGGCCTTCCTCCTCCTCATGTACCCCGTCATCATCTTCCCCGGTTGTCCCTCGGATTGGTCCCAGAACATTCTGACCGAGTATCTCTACGCACTCGGCTTCTTTCTCTTGATTTCATTCCCAAGGTGCGTCGCGTCTGTTCCACGAGATATGTGTCATTGTCTCTCTAGTCAATCGCGTGAATTTGCCATCCGCGTGAGCTACATGAGCGAAACGCTCCTTCTCTCCCAACAGCGCCAGGTACAGCTCCCCATTGCCGTGCTTCCTCCTCATCTCTGTCGTTCCTCCATATAGCTCGAACAAGAAGAAACGCGATCCAAGTTACTCCTCGGCAGCATGCTTCCCGCGTCCGTCATTGCCCAACTCCAGTCGGGCCGCGAACTCATTGCCGACGCGTACTCGGCCGTGACGGTCCTCTTTTGCGAAGTGTGCCACTTTGACGATATCTCGGGCCAGCTTGCGCCCGACCAAGTCGTTGAGCTTCTCAACGCGATCTTTTCGAAATTTGACATGCTCGTCGACTCGCATTCGGTCCACAAGATTGAAACCATTGGCGCCGTCTACATGGTCGCATGCGGGTGCCCCGATCGGATCGCCAACCACACCAAGCTCGTCGCGAACCTCGCGCTCGAAATGATCTCAGCCATGCCCGAAGTCCGCGCCAAGATCCGCAAGACGTTCAAGTGGGCCGCGACGCTCGAGGATATCAACATTCGGATTGGGATCAACGCTGGCTCGCTCATGGCCGGCGTCGTCGGGATACGAAACCCCCGCTTCAAGGTACGCATGTCCAAATGTGATCCTTGCATCACGATGGCGCTAGCTCTTTGGGGACACGGTCAACGTCGCGTCGCGGATGGAGAGCACCAACCTTCCTGGTCACATTCAAATGACCGAGTGGACGGCCAAGGCCCTCGAGAACGAATACATCATGGAGCTGCGCGGGACGATTCCTGTCAAGGGCCGCGGCGACATGCTCACGTACTTCTTGCAGACGCGAAAGGAAGGCACGCCAATCATCATGGCGCCGGTGCGGCTGCCGGCGTTGCAGGGACCCGTGCCCGACCCGGCGCCGGTCGTGGCCGCGCCGCCCAAGCCCGCCGTCCGCATGAGCATGGTCCGGACCAGCATGGTGCACGAAGTACTGTTGTCGATGATTTCGTGGCACGATGATTTGACGCCATGCTCTAGATCGTGCCATCGCCCGACACGGAAGCGCGGAACGCCATCATGAAGCTGATTCCGACCAACACGGGCGACGCGTCGCTCAAGATGCATTCGGGCACGCGGCGGCACAACCTCTCGTCGATCCCGCGCACGACGGACAACATCAAGGAAGAAGACGACGACGAGAATGCGCTCGTGATGCCTCAGATCGACGAAGTCGACACGGTCTCCAACGTCGAGGTCGTGCCGCTGCCATCGGCGCTCATGGGCCTGCCCGCGGGCCTCACGAAGCGCAACCTCTGTCTCGTGGTCGAGCCCACAGACACGTTTGAGAAGCTCTACCGCGCCGAGAACGAAAAGGGATGGCTTCGTTTCCTCCGCTACTCGTTCTACCTCGGCGGCGCCATGAAGGTGCTCCTCATGACCATGTACAAAACGTGGTACCTCCTCCAGTCGCGCGATTTTGGGAGCTCGCAGTTTCTCTTTTACATCAACGTGTGCATCCTATTCCCCTTCCTCGTCCTCTCACTCCTCTTTACGTTCACGGCCCGATACGCGCGCTACAAACAAGTCGCGACACTGTGTATGATCCTCTTTGTCGCGGTCATGCTCAACATCGAAGCGGTGGCCGCGAACGGCAAAGGTACGGCCGCCTCGTCACATGTCTCATCGTTGGCTAGGCCACATTTACTATAGCGTGATCGCCATGTACCAATGCCACTTTAGCATCCTCTCGTTCTCGCTGCGCCTCTTTGTCGGACTCTTCATCTTTGTCATGTACTTGATCACGTTCATGGTGATCGTGGACCCGCCGACGCGCTTCGTCCCGCCAGCCAATTCGACGTCTGGTGTCTTCCAAGCATGGATCAACACGAGCGGGATCACGTATGCGCGGAATGCGCTCTACATCTTTGTGTTCCTCTCGGCCAACACATGGGTCGTCTTCAACATGGAGTACAAGCAACGGATCAACCACTTTCGGGACTTGGTCCTGAACGCGCAGCAGCAAAAGCTCCTCGAAGAGCAAGACCGCGTCTCCAAACTCCTCCTCAATCTCCTCCCCGAAACGATTGTGCTCCAGTTGAAAACATCCCCCGAAAAAACGGTACAGATTCGCTCCCTCTCGAATCGATCATGATGTCCTCGAGTAGATTGCCGAGAACTTTGACAACGTGACCATCTTGTTCACCGACATGGTCAACTTTACGTCCTACTCGTCTCGCGTCACCGCCATGGAGGTACGAGCGCCGTCCTCCACTCGTATGTGGCTCACATGGCGACATGACCCAGTTGGTTCAATTCCTCAATGACATGTACACACGGTTCGATACGATCACGGAGAAGCGGCAGCTTTACAAAGTTGAGATCATCGGCGACGCCTACTTTGTCGTCGGTGGTTGTCCTCTTATCACCAACGTCGATGCAATTTCAATCCTCAACGCTGGCCTGGACATGCTCGCGACGCTGCCGGTCCTGCGGCGGAATTCCGGCAATCCAAATTTGAACATCCGCATTGGCGTGCACTCGGGGCCGGTCGTTGCGGGTGTCGTCGGCATCAAAGACCCGAGGTAGATCTCCTTCATCTCCATTGTGGTCTGAGCACACCAAGGTATCACTTGTTTGGGGACACTGTCGCGATCGCCCAGCACCTCGAAAGCACGGGCTCGCCTGGTCGCATCCATCTGAGTGAATCCACGTACACGCGCGTCAAGAACACCGACTCGAATGCTTTCAAGTTTGAGTACCACAAGATGCTCACGCTCTCGGGCCACCACTCCAAGATTCGAACGTACGATGGCGAGCCGAGGCGTGGAGGTTGACACATGCTGCGTATGTAGGTATTTCATCACGACCGGTGGGCCCAATGCGTCGTCTTCGGCCATGCCCGCGGTTGCAGCGACGTCGCCGCCGCCGATAATCATACCGCCGACCACGAGCCTCCCGGCGCTCTAAAGCACACGCTTGGTGCTTCCTTATTTAGTTGTAATGTGAATATCAACTTGCCATCGACGTTGGACGAGACATTGGGGGCGACCTTGACTACTCCTGATGGAGGTCACGTCAACGAAGTTGACGAGGCAGCGTGCTTTACCTCATCACACGCGCACATGCGTCTGAGCTGGTGGGAGAGACGGTGGGTGCACCGTGGAATCGACACCATCTGCCGGACGATCTTGGTCAAAATAGTGTCCATTGTCCGGATAACCTACTTCCGGACGCATCAAAAGTCAAATTAGTGCGATGACACACCATGTGGCACACAACAGCCGGCAGCAGTCGCGGGGATCCTTGGCTCATTATCATTCCAGTGAGTGTCTCGTCAACCACACACCATGGCGCCGATGCTGCCGCTTCCGTCCAACTACTTTCGCTGTCCACTCCTTGAGGCCCACGAATCCGAGTTTCTCATCCAGGAAGCGCGCACCAATTCGATCGACGTCGTACGGTGCTTCCATCATCTAAACCTCACCCACTCGCTAGATTGCGCGGACAAAGCTCCAAGACGGACCGATGCCATGGGTTCTCGACAGCCAAGACGGTGAGCAGCTCATCTACCGCGGACAAGACTGGGACGCCCCGCATGGCGTGCAGACGTACCTTGGGGTGCTCGAGCTCAAGGCAACGCTCGAGGAAGTCGCACAGCTGTATGCGTGCCACACAGAGGAAGAGATCGCAGAGCAGCGCCGGACCATCTCCAAGGACGTCGTGGATGCCCATCAACTGTATGTCTTGGCGGCGCCGACGCCGTCGAATCCGCGTCATTTCATTGGCGTCAAATGGGCGATCCTGGCCAGCCCCGCACCGGCGCTCATGAAGGCCCGCGACTGGGTCTTCCTCGAGGTGTGTCATCCTTCCACACATCATTGTCCTTCCTGAGGACATCCACAGAGCCACCATGATTTCGACTGGGAAGGCCGCCGGGGATGGGCCCGCGCGACGAAGTCCATCAAGCTGCCCTTCCTCCCATCGCTCGAAGACTCGTTGAACGTCGTGCGTGGGTTCCAACTCCGGTCTGGGTTTGTCTTTGTCGAGACGGAGCGCCCTGGGTTCCTCCAAGCGATGCAATTGCATCAATTCGACCTCCGCGGCAAAATCCCAGCTTGGGTCGTCTCGGTGGGGATCAAGAAACGCTGTCGGCAGTTCCTCGAAATCGCTAAGTTCATCCGTGAAAACAGACTCAGCCAGTCGACGTTCCTCCATTCGCATGAACTCACGCCGATGGCACTTCGGACGCATTGCCATGGCTGCCACAAGAAGTTTCGCGTCCTCCTCACGCGCAAGGACCACTGCCAGCGCTGTGGCGAGGTACGATTGTGACGACGATGTGTCATTTGATTGATCATCCAGGTGTTTTGCCACGCGTGTTCGAAACTCTGGGCCGTCAAAGTCGACGGCGAGCGACACAACGTGCGCATCTGCACGGGATGTACGATCGACGCCGACAACATGGACAAGGTGGGCACAACGTTTGTCTTTTCGACGGCAGCGCCGCCGCCGCCGCCACGCCGCCG
This sequence comes from Aphanomyces stellatus, assembly GCA_009835185.1. NCBI lineage: Eukaryota > Oomycota > Saprolegniomycetes > Saprolegniales > Verrucalvaceae > Aphanomyces > Aphanomyces stellatus. The sequence goes on along the minus strand of VJMH01005253.1, from coordinate 6,730 downwards.
CAAATCGCACAACAGCTCCCTCGTCATGCAGAAACGCATGTCCTCACACACGAGCGTCCCCGAGACGGTGTTGGAGGCAGATGTGTTTCTTGGCAGCGTCCGCAACGATTTGATTCCGTTCCAGTCGACTAAGTGAGCGCGTCGTCGTCGGTCGTCTAAACTGCGCCGAATGCTCGCTTGTAAGCTGTGCTCCTCTTGTAGAGCGTACTTCAGTCGTTGCAGCATGTTGTGACTAATGTAAACCACGACGAGCGACGGATCCACATAAACCTAATTTAGTGATGTTGAGAAAGTCGTAGAAGATCGCAACCAGACCATACCACAACGCTTGGGCTGACCATACCACGACGCTTGGGCTGGGCTGTCCATTTCACCACGGACAATCTGCATGCATGTGTTGTTCTCCATTTTTGCCAGTTGGATGCAATGCAGGGCAGCTATGCAGGGCCTACATCAACCCACTGTGGAATCATGCCCACCTTTTGCCCACATGGATTGAATGCAAAAACCCTGTGAATGATGTGTGTGTGAGGGAATGATTTCGTTGGCAATGACAAGTGATGGAGGAGAATACGCCCCATGGACGATTGAATGAGAGACGTTGCTTAGGGTTTCACCCGTACGTCTCTTCGACGGCGCATTTAGCCACACCGACCACGAACAACGATCGCTGAATGTCCCAAGGAATAGTTCACGTGACATAAAATGAAGCATCAAATCTCTCGAAAAAGTGATAAAACCCACGCTAAATACAGATTAACCCATTCTTTTTCTCCTTTTTTGTGTCACTTGACTTATTCTCAGACCTCCCTGGCGATGTACAATTAGTTCGCCACCCAATTGTAGCGTTTTCTCAGTGCAATGTGATATGTGGCAGACTATTCGATCAATAAAGCTCATAAACTAAGTTCCATTTGTCTTGGGTTGTACATTAGAATCCTGGTCAATACAATCACCATATCCCAAAGAATGACCATGCGGACGTCGCGGCATTGCACACACGTGTTACGTGCGCGGCATCTCGAGGATCAATCGCCCTGGCCATGGCTGCTGGTGGGACTGCCCCCATTGCAGCAGCGTTCATTCTCACACCAGAAAATTCAACGAGATGGCGCCGACGTTCCCGCTGCCCATGAGCTTCTTCCGCGCCCCCGTGCTACAAGCCCGCGAGAAGGAGTTCCTCCACAACGCCGCACGCGCCAACTCGATTGATGTGGTGAGAGAGAGTCTCGTCCGTCCTGCTTGGTCTCAGGGGTGTTAGATTGCTCGAACCAAGCTCGAAGACGGGCCGTTCCATTGGGAAGTCCACGCACACGACAACGAACAGGTCATCTACCGAGGACATGATGCCTACGCGCCCCACGGGGTCCAGACGTTCTTGGGGGTGATGGAGATCAAAGCCACGCTGGACGAAGTCGCGCAGCTCTATGCATGCCACAAGGAAGACGACATTGCTGAATTCCGCCGCACGATAGCCAAAGACACGCTGGACACGCAGCAGTTGTATGTCTTGGCCGAGCCGACACCAAGCAACCCGCGGCATTTTATCGGCGTCAAATGGTCCGTCATTCAGAGTCCCGCGCCTGCCCTCATTCGCCACCGCGACTGGGTCTTCCTCGAGGTAGACATTATAATCATGATTGGCTTGACATATGGATGCAGAGCCACTATGACTTTGATTTGGATGGCCGTCGCGGCTGGGCGCGGTCGACCAAGTCCATCGAACTGCCGTTTCTCCCATCGCTCGAGTCGTCGTTGGAAGTTGTGCGCGCCTTTCAACTGCGCGCGGGCTTTGTCTTTATCGAATCCGACCGACCGGGGTACCTCAACGCGATGCAGCTGCATCAATTCGACCTACGCGGGAAGGTGCCCGCATGGATGATTGCATTTGGGATCAAGAAGCGATGTCGCGTCTTCCTGGAATTGGCCAAATACGTCCGAGAGAACCGTCTGAGCAACTCCAAGTTCCTCGCTTCGAACGAGCTCGTTCCGACCGAGTACCGAACGCATTGCCTTGGCTGTCGGAAGAAATTCCGGTCGTTTGTGAGCCGCAAGGGCAACTGCCAAAAGTGTGGCGAGGTAGATCTTACGTGTGGGTGTTTCTCAGCTTCGTGCGTGTAGGTGTTTTGCCTCGCATGTTCGACAATGTGGGCGGTCAAGCTCAGTGGCATGCGCCATCAACTTCGAGTCTGCAAGAGGTGTTCCGTGGACACGAACATGGGGCACACCGATAGCACTTACGTCATCTCGTCCAACCCGCGCGACAATGATGGCGGCAGCGTTGATCGTGCCAAGTCGTACACAAGCTCTTCCTACCGAGTTCTCACCCCTGGCTCGAGCCTTTACCAAGATCACCGCCACCACCAGAGTCCGTATGTCATGGGCACACCCGATTCGAGTTACGGGCGCTACCCCCATCAATACCCGCCAACCGAGACGGTCTTCGAAGGCAGCTCAAGCGTCTCCTCGACCGATCGAAACGACTTGATTCCTCTCTGACTTTGAATACTTCAGGAAATAACTTCGTGTTGTGTGTTGTGCGTACCTTTCGTTAAAGAGTACAATATTCCATTGGTTAAAATTAATTACGACCTAGTTTTCCATTGGCCACATATTTGAAATAATGGGTTTGGATTGGTTATAGAATTCCATATTATCCAATCAAATTGAAAAAAATGTGCCCCTCCGATAATGTTGGTCTCCTTGGACGCCGCGTTTGTGGTTTTATTGCGGCGGAGGCATGGTCGCCATCTCATTCACGCCACTCTACGGCGTGCAGTCTCCCGAGCAAAGCTGCTGCTACCTCCTGGAAGTGGATGACATCGGCATCCTCTTGGACTGTGGGTGGACGGATGACTTTGACGTGGCGCTGCTTGAACCCCTGGCCCAGGTCATCGACAAAGTTGACTTGGTCTTGATCTCTCACCCCGATTTGGCGCACATGGGTGCTCTGCCGTATGCGATGGGGACGCTCGGACTCAAGGCGCCGGTCTACGCGACGCTTCCAGTCTATCGCATGGGTGAGATCGTTCTCTACGAGGCTTACCAAGCGCGGACGAAAGACGACATGGAGTTCAAATTGTTCTCGCTCGACGACGTCGACCAAGTGCTGGAAACGTTCATTCAACTCAAGTACTCGCAGAAACTCAAGTTATCCGGCGAAGGTGAAGGCATCTACATCACGCCTCATGCCGCCGGCCACCTCATCGGTGGATCCATCTGGAGTATCGCCAAGGAAACCGTAGGTGACATCGTCTGCGAAATCTCATGCTGTGTAGGATGAAATTATCTACGCTGTCGACTACAACCATCGCGCCGAACACGTACTTAGCAAGACAGTCCTCGATACATTCACGTACTCCTCGCCCCCAACAAGGACAATCCGTGACCTCTATGTAGGCGACCGACGCTGCTCATCACTGGCTCCATGCACCTCGACAAGCAGCAACCAAAGATGCGGGACCGCGACGAGCAGGTACTCATGACGACCCTCGCCCAATCTATACTTCCGACTAGCTCAAAGACGAAATTGTCCAAGTGTTGCGGCGCGGCGGCGACGTGCTCATTCCGTGCGACAGCGCCGGCCGCGTCTTGGAAGTGCTGCATGTGTTGGATCAATATTGGATCAAACTCAAGTCGGAATATATCACCAAGAAGATGTTGACGCTGGCGTAGGTTGAAGGACCCGATTGCGCTGCTCCACACGATGAGTTTCTACACACCCAAGGCCGCGCAAGCCATGTTGGAATGGTGCAGCGAACGCATTTCGAAAAATTTTGACATTGGCAAACCCAATCCGTTCAATTTCACGTGCGTCCCTCTCCTGTCGTGCCATTGACATTTGTGCATTAGGCATGTGAACTTGATCCACAACTTGGAAGAACTCGATCGGCTCCCGAGTCCCAAAGTCATTTTGGCCACGTCGCCAACGCTGAACCACGGCTTTGGGAAGGAATTGCTCATGAAGATGGCGCCGCTCTCCAAGAATGGTACGATGGATGGAGCATTTGGACATTCTGACGGAGCCGTAGGCATTGTGTTTGTGTCGACGCCGGTGCAAGGCACGGTCGCCGCCGACATACAACAAGGATCCGTTGTGAAGCTAGAAACGTCGAGGAATGTTCCGCTCGAAGGTGCCGAGTTGCTCGCATTCGAAGCCAAGGAGCGGCGGCGGCTAAAGGCCGAGGCGGAATTGAAGGCCAAGGAAATCGAAGAAGCCGCGATGGAAGACATGATGATGACGATCGCCGAGTACGAATCGGACGAAGAAGGAAGCAAAGACAAAGGTAAGACTGCTGAGTTCTCTTTGTCGTCACATGGCGAATGGCAGTGGCGCCAACGCAGTTGCGTGGGTCGTTCAAGGTCGGTTTTGGTCAATTCGCGAGTGCCAAGTTTCCCATGTTCTTTACGATGGACGCCAAGAGCGAATGGGACGAATATGGCGAGGTAATTGATCCACGATCGACAAGTTGACTGAGGAGGGAAACCTTAGAATATCCGAGTGGACGATTTCAAAGAACTGGGCCACCAGAACAAAGCCCGCATGCGCAAGGCCAAATCCAATTTGACTGAGAATGTCGACATGGAGGACGAAGATGTGGCCGACAGCCGACCCATGAAGACTGTCTACTCGTCGCAACACATATTCGTACATATGCCTCTCCTTCAAGGATATGATTTTGAAGCGTGCCTCGTTGTAGATCCAATCGAGTGTTCGATTCGTTGACTTTGACGGCGTCGCCGACGGCCGCGCGATCAAGAATTGTTTGGACAACGTCAAGCCCCGGAAACTCATCCTCGTCCACGGGACACCGGAAACCACGACGAGCCTCCAGGAACACGTCCAATCGACCATCGAGCAGTGTGAAATCGTACGTTCGAGTCGATGTGTCGTCTCCTCATCTTGGGCGCAGGTGTACACGCCAGCCGCGAAAGAATGCGTTGACATTGAATCCGACACGACGGTGTACAAGCTCTCGCTCAAAGAGTCGCTGTACTCGTCGGCCCATTTCCAAAAAGTCGGCACCCACGATGTCGCGTACATCAACGCTACCGCGGAGTTCCACGGCGCGTCCTGCGTCGTCGACGTCGCGGAACAGGAATTCCACACACCCATGCTCCTCTCGCAAGGCAAGGTCACGTTGGCGACCATGAAGACGCTGCTGGCACGCGCCGGCTTTGAAGCGAATTTCTACGGTGGCATGTTGGTACGAAACCCCCGACATGATCGTGCTCAATGAACATGGACATCGCGTGTAGGTGTGCGACGACGGTGTGGTGTTGAAGCGGTCCCGCAACAACGAAGTCATCATCGAAGGCACGCTCTCGACAAGCTACTATCGCATTCGAGATATTCTGTACCAGCAGTACACGTTGGTATAGGCGCATTGGAATAGATCATATCTCTTTGACTTCTTTTCTCCCGTCCTTGGAGATCATAATCCCCTTCCGTCTTCTCAATCGAACTTTACCGCCACCGCCTGAACACATTAACCCAAGCAGAGAATGCTTCAGCGTGTGCAAGTCCCACAACGCGACACGGCACGACGTATTCATCACGGCCGGTCGCATGGAGCCGCATCATTTCTGCGTCGAACATGTCGCCGTCCATCACGCACATCCCCACAATTCACATGCTTCCGGCGCTGGGAATTGTAAAGGGGAGGGGCTGGCTTTACAAAGTTGAAGTTGGTCATTTCTTTCCGCTGGCCAATCCGATCGTCGCGTGCACCGCGGGAAGATTCTGATTGGCTAACCTGGGCTGGTCGCAGTTGGAAAATCCAGTTTCGTGGGGCGACGTGGCCAAAAAAACAACGCTGGCGACCTGACCATACAAAAATCAAATCAGAAAATCCAGGGGACCCTCAAACCCGATTTGGATCGAATCTTAGAGGACCAACATTCACGGTCGTTTCGCCGGTTTCTTCACATCATCCAGAAACAGCTCCCCAAGAGTTCGATATAATTACAGCCAATCAGAATCTGTTGAATTTTAGTTGGCGTCAATTGATTGGCCAACTCCCAACTGCCGCCCCAGTCGGTTTCGGAAGTGTTCGAGAACAAGCCAGGCCGCCATAATGAAACGAAGAGAACATCGCGCGACAGGTAATTAAATCCCGCATCGCGCGTCTTCCAAACTGAACTTACAAAGACTAAGCTAGAACACACATTCTCAGCAGTTGACCACGCAGCCCAAATAAAAACATCCAAACGGTCCAAAAATGCGGTCTTGCTCAATCCGCAGGCTTCCTCCTCGCTCACTTTTCGTTTTCTCTCGATCGAGCAAAGCACCATGCAAATTTTCGTCAAGACCCTCACCGGCAAGACCATCACTTTGGACGTGGAACCCTCCGACTCCATTGACAATGTCAAGCAAAAGATCCAAGACAAGGAAGGCATCCCCCCGGATCAGCAACGTTTGATCTTTGCCGGCAAGCAGTTGGAAGACGGCCGTACCCTCAGTGACTACAACATCCAAAAGGAATCCACCCTCCATTTGGTGTTGCGCCTCCGCGGCGGTATGCAAATCTTCGTCAAGACCTTGACGGGCAAGACGATCACTTTGGACGTGGAACCCTCCGACTCCATTGACAATGTCAAGCAAAAGATCCAAGACAAGGAAGGCATCCCCCCGGATCAGCAACGTTTGATCTTTGCCGGCAAGCAGTTGGAAGACGGCCGTACCCTCAGTGACTACAACATCCAAAAGGAATCCACCCTCCATTTGGTG
>VJMH01005252.1:0-35583 GCA_009835185.1 Aphanomyces stellatus | reverse complement strand
GACGGCTGTGCCCAAGACCACCGCTGCTGGCACCACCACCACCACTGTGCCTACGACCACGTCGGTCAGCACCTCCACGGCTGTCCCTACCACGACTGCTGTCGGTACGACGGCTGTGCCCAAGACCACCGCTGCTGGCACCACCACCACCACTGTGCCTACGACCACGTCGGTCAGCACCTCCACGGCTGTCCCTACCACGACTGCTGTCGGTACAACGGCTGTGCCCAAGACCACCGCTGCTGGCACCACCACCACCACTGTGCCTACTACGGCATTTGTGTCAACTACTGCAGTGCCTTGCCCCACTACCTCGAACGATGAGCCTTCCGACAGTGAACCGATTGATGATGATTCGTCGGACGGTGAACCGTCGGAGGATGGCGACGATGAAGATGACGAAGATAAGTACTAACGACCCTCCAAGATGCTGGGTGGTGGCTCCGGCCGCTGCATTGTTGTTTGATGCATCTGATTGATTTCCATTAATGCAATTCTGTTGATGTGAATGCAATTCTGTTGAACCAAAAGTCGACGACAGATGTGCATGCAGCCAGCTTGCAACATTGTTCACATCGTTCACAGCGCAAGGATTCAGAAACGATGTCGAAACAAAACTTTTATTCGGGTCTTGGGTGATATGTTTGTCCTCTCAGTCCTACAGCCTCTTTGGTCATCATCGATACTTGACCTCTTCATCACACGCTTGTACCAAATGACGACCAAGAATACAACGGCTCTAACGTGTGCATGTCTTGTGTGCAAGCCCGCACCTTCTACGACTAGTTGCAGGTACGTCTCGGCTCCGTCACTGCCACCAACTCTGCCCCGTCCTTTGCCAGTGTGACTTTCCCGGTGAACAATCTCTCCACGATACTCTCCATGATACGGGTGGATTCAATATAAAGAATAGGGCACTGTCACTAGTTGCTATCTTACACGTGCTTTGGTTGGTTGGTGCTGCTGTTGCTACTGCCTTCGGTCGACTGACTCTTGGTCGGGGACGGTATATTCAGCCCCGCCAACGCAACGGCGGCCGGCGACGTCGATCGTTGCTGCGGCTGCTGCTGTTGTTGCTTTTGGTGGTCGTGGAGGCTCGGAATCATCGTCGCGTGGGTCGGTTGTTGCTGCGGGTGGCTGGGTGGCGACAGGCGCTGCGGCTGCTGCTGCTGGGTCGACGCGTGGCCAGTCGTCGGGGCGGATGCTTGCCCGCCGCCGCCGCCGCGCAGGATAAACTCATTCACGACGCCGTTCAAGTTGCTCATGTTTGCGTCGACGCCCGAGACCAGCTGTCCAAGGTGCTGGTGGGCTTCCGAGAGCGCGTTGCATCGGTGCGTGAGGAGCAAGATCGTTTCTTCGGCGCGGATCAGTCGTTGGCCCATGCGGTCAAGCAAATGTTCCCACTGCGCCATGTCGATCGTCGGCTGAGGCTGGCCATGGTGGTGGTACGGATGCGTAGGCGGTTGATGGTGGTGGTGGGACGACGCCGACGACGACGGTGGCTGCTGCTGTGAATGCCCTTGTTGCATGTGGTGGTGGTGATGATGGGCACTAGAAGCATGGTGGTGGTGGTGTTCCTCGTTCAAGAGTCCCTTGATCCCGCCGCCAGCGTTGGGTGCCGCTTCGCGCTTCATTGGGTGCTCTTGCTCCGCGGTCGGGTCCCGGCCGTACGGCGCCGCCATCGCCGCCGCCACGCGCATGCGTTCGTCGTGCTCGAGCGACGCGTGTCCACTCTCGGTCGCGCCGACGTCGCTCCCATGTTGGGACGCATGTTGGCTGCTGCCGTGGTGCATCGGGTGATGCATGTGGTGGGACGCCATGTACGCAGGGTGTAGTTGTTGCTGGTGGTGGGGATGTTGCTGCTGCTGTTGCTGCTGCTGCGACGGATGTTGCATGTGAGCGCGGCGTCGGTGCTCCATTTCGCGCGCCCACGCCGCGTGGTGGTGCGGACTCTGGCCGCCCATGTGCGACGAAGGGTGAGGATGGGCCTGTCCAGGGTGCTCGTTGCCACCCGCGGGGGTATTGCCACCACCGTTGCTTTCGTTGAGAAGTTCCGTGATCCCGCGTTTCTCCTTTCGTTTCTTTCGTCCCGGGGCTGGGGTCGGCGCCGGTGGGGCCGGCGGCGCCGACGACTCTTTCACGTGCTCGTCGTCGTCCGTCTCCTCCATCGCGTCGTTCTCGTCCGCGCCCGACTTGTTGTCATCGACGATCACACCGGGCGCCGCGACCTCAACGTACTTGTCTCGGAATTTGCGCGACGATGGGTGTCCGTTTTCTTTGTGGATGCGGTCCCAGTGGCAGTGGACTGCATTGTAGCCGATCGTTTGTCCGGCCTTGTGGCAGATCGTGCAGCGGTATCTTTGGTCCTTCTTTGCTTTGGGGCGTCCGCCCGCCGACGTCGGCGGCGCCGTTGCCGTGGATTGTTCGCCGTCGCTCATCTCTCGCCGTTCTGTTCTTGGTCCAAGTACTCTTTTGTTCGAAATGAATGCGGAGGCAGGCACCACCGTGTTGGGCAGAACCCCTCCAACGGGCGGATGGTGGTTGGGCGTTTTAATGTGACGCCGACGCGGCAAACCTAAAACGTTGGATAAAACGTTATGGTTTGTAAATTTAACGTGGGTGCATTCCCTTGAACGCGAAAGAACAAGCGAATGGGGGCGTTTTGCCCAAGTACCGATTTGGGAAGTACTTCAACACCAGCAAAAGTTTCGTTTCGGAATCCAGCGGGCTGGATGTTGCGATATACAGGGCGCGGTGGGACTTGCCATTCCCTTAATAAAGTACAATCAGCCATATATCATGCCACGAAATGGGTGAATGCAGACTGTATGTACTTTAGTACGGGAATTAAACCGAACTTTTTCTCCAACACCCCGCCGACATACAAACGTCCAGTCTAATTCATTGCTCGACAAAGTGAATTGTCACCGGAGGGACACCGTGCTTTTACACCGTCGCTCAAAATAGACTGATCGGGGCGCCGCCAGCGATCGCGGCGATGGCCTGTCAGGTAGCCATGGCTTGTCAAAGACCAATGCTCTGACGAGCGACAAGACTTGACGACCGACGGTGTCCTGTCCGAAAAGCGCAGCCATGCTGCCCATATGATGGCGCCGAGGGCTGAGGGTGCCAAATATGGTTATTTTGTCCGTCCTTGACATTGCGCGACAGCCGCATGGGCTCGGCGATAGCTAATGGAGATGGAAGTGTCTGGGAAAGGAGGTACCTACTCTTCCAGACGAGTAGGTGTCGGTAAAGTCGAGAGACGCTCGAGGAAGGGGAGCGGCAGAGACGCTGCCCTGCGTGCTTCGAAAGAAGTGCCCTGTCAGTGTCAAAAGAAATGGAAAATGTGATTTTTGGCGTCGTTCGGCTCAGTTTGACGGGCCAGTTTTGGGTGCTTGCCATGTCGTGGAAAATGTCAATTTCGCTCCACGTTCAATTATTTCCGTGTCATTTCCGCCACATGGTTTCCATCGTACCCTCCTTTTGATACTATTTATGATACCAAAAATGACGGGCCTATGGTCACTTATATAGTACCTTTTGAAACGCGAAACTGTCGAGTCCAACAACACTGAAACCGACAGCCAAGAATACCCACGATGAGTGCCGCCGCCGAGGCATCCGCGTCGGCGCGACGGATGGACGCGGACGAGCCGCCCTTGTTCCAGCCTCCGCCAGATGGCACGTCGTCCGACGTCGTGGACATCCTGAACTCGCTTTTCGCCGACAACGTCAGCGGCCTCCTTGTCGTATGCTCGTCGTCGTCGTTGATGATCTCACCTTGTGGTAGAAAAATGCATTTTCCGCCCTGCTCAAGCAACTACGAACGCGCGAAGGCGCTGTGCTCATGCACCGGCACTGCGGCGAGCTCACGGTCGTCTCCATGCTCCGGACCAAGGCAACGGTCGCGGTCGTCCAGTCGTACGGGTTCGTCCTCATGCGGAAACTCGCATGTGTGTGCATGGAGAGCAACAGCCTCTTTGTCGAAAACGGCGCCGTTGGACTCATTTGCGACGCGCTTCGGCGGTTCCCCAACGATACGATCCTCCAGGTATTCCTCGAAAGTTTAGAGATTGTGACGACTCTACCAGGCGTCGGCATGCGGGGCGCTGGTTCCGTTTGTCAAGTACGCCGCCCCGGTTAGCACCGATGCGGTGCTCTCGCTCGGCGTCCTTCCCATGCTCGTGCGGCTCTTCCTCTTCCAGACCGACCAGCACCCGCGGCAGATTGTCGTCTATGCGGCCACTGGTACTGTCGTGACGTCGTCCTGCGTGTCTTGATGACGTCACTAGTCCTCGTCGAGCTCTGTGACCAGCGCGGGAAGCATGTCGTCGATCTGATTCTGCGCGCCACGGAGCTCGCGTCGGACGACGAGTGGCTCTTGCTCCAAACGACCGCCGCGATGCTCCAAGCCAGTCTCGCAGACAACCACGACCGCAAATTTACCTGCGCCATCGCGACGCTGCTCCTCTGGTAGACCCTTGTGTCAAAAAAGGGTGGCCAAGATCGTCACACTGCCTGTGTAGCCTCATGTCGCTCGATCGGACAGCCACCCAAGTCCTCCAGCAGCTCGGCGCGATCCCAAGTATTTCGCACGCGATGGTCAAGTACGCCAACGACGCCGGTAGGACTTATCCACATGTCCATCGATGGCGACATGGCGAGTAGGAATCCAACGGTACGCCGCGACGGTATGCCATCAATTGGCCAAAGCATCCCCGGGAAAATCAACCAAGCTCAAACGTGCGACGACACAAGGTACGCGCCTCGTCTCATATGGTTGGTTAACCCGTTGGGTAGGCAAGGCGTCGAAAACCAGCCCTGTGCACCCGCTGTCATCGTCGAAATCGTCGAAATCGACCAAACTGCGGCCCGTCGAAGGCGTCGTCGTCGACATGCCGCTTCCAACCGTCTCAACGCCAACCAAAGACCAAGCGATGGCCGCCGAATTAACCCGATCGCACGGGATCAAGGAAAACCGGATGCTCTCAGCCTATGGCTTTGCCAAGCCCATGGCTGAGAAAGAAAAGCCCAAGGTGGCATCCCCCAAAGCCAAAGCGTCCCGGCACACCGCCGAGCCAAAGCTCCCAACCATCGAAACGTCCTCGTCTCAATCGTCACTGGCAGACGCCGCGGCGCAGAGCAAACACGAAGCGAAACACAAAGTCAAACACGGGCCACAACCAAGCCCCCCGCCAACCAAAAAAACCAACGCAGGGCCGAGTACACCGTCGTCCCCCGGGAGGAAAGCATCGCTGCCATCCCCTCGATCCCCCAAACGGACGGTGGTCGTGGTACCTGATGGCCGGCCCACCAGCCCCGCCCAAGCCAAAGAAGGTGGATTGGTCGCTCGCCCATCCACCGCCCAAGGGAGTAGCACATCGTCGTCCCCGCGTGCAAAAGACGAAGTCCAAGGCAACGCCGACTCCAAACTCAAACCCGTGCCTCCATCATCGTCGTCGTCCGGGGCAAAGGAAGTGCGGCGGCCTGTGGGGAGAGCAAGTACCAGCAGCAGCGCCACCACGTCCCCTCGGAAATCGCCGCGTGTGAGTGTCGCTGCCGCCGCCCAAAAGCCGCCCAGTGACGCCACCGTCGCAGCATGGGGCGAGGCATACGACAAAGGCGCAGCATACGTCCAAGCGCTGGCGTCCATCCAATTGGACAGCCCGCCAAAGCCACCGCCAGCCCAGACAACCGACGACGGGGACTTGACCATTGAGATAAACGGACGACCACGCGCGCTGTCGACGCCAACGAAACCGCGGACCCCGAAATCGGTCTCGTTTGGGGCGACGGTCGTCGTCTTTCCCGAGCCCGTTGCCGTTGTCGCGACAACAGAAGTATCGAAACCCGTGGCACCTCCATCATTCAAAGCCAACCCCGTCCGCCAAAACAATATAGTTGAGCCAATCGACTCCCCTAACGCAAGCGATCGAGCACACCCCACGAATGAACGACTCATGCTGGACACTAACATCAAGGGTGCCGTCAACGAGGGCGGTGACGCGCACTGCGTCACCTCGTCGCTCCTGGCAGCCCAACTCGTCCAAGCTTGGATATACGAAACGATGGACGAAGTCGTGCGGTTCAATTTGCGCTGTGCGACGCACACCCCACCCGCGTCAGTGGTAGCAGCGGATTGGACGAGGGAGCTAATCGACGACGATCTACTGGCCAATCACGACGTCTTGCTCGATAACTCCGTCGTGGCTGCCAGTGTCGTCGCCTTGCCGCCAATGCAAAGCTGTAGCCCCCCGAAGCTCCGCCCGTTCCCCCCCACGTGCCCCCTCTGCCCCCCGCCAACGCACACGACGATGACTTTCAACAACGACGCCAATACGGACGAAGAGCACGTACGCTTGAGCGTTCAAGCTTCGATCCTGGCCAAACATGTCGTTCAAGCGTGGATCTACGAAACACTGGACACGGTCACGCGGTTTTCCACCCACCCGCCCGAACACGATGTCGTCCTCATGCGACCCAACCCCCACCCCTTGACTGTGGATCAAGTTGACTATGACGAGGCCCTACCTCAACCTGCCGCCACCCAGTCTTGCCTTGTGCTTGCATCAAATGGAGTCGCGACAGACCCCACACCCAAACTACGTCCCTTGGATGGCGATCAAGAGGATGCATCCGAAGGCAGGCATTGTGTCGTGTCGGCCATGATGGCCAAACAACTGGTTCAACTGTGGCTCTACGAAGCGATTCTTGCCTTGGTTGAGACCACTGCATCAGTCGTACAAACCCAAGGGAACGTCTCTAGCCCATCGTCACCCTCGACCGAATCAGTCGCCAATCAAAATAAAGTGGGGAGCAAAACGAGCTTCGATCCGATGCACAGACAACCAGCGCCACCGACGCCACCCCCTCTTTGGGATACAACACCCCACAATGTCGGTCACTTGGACGAGCAACCCCTTTCTGACAACGACGTGTCCTGTGTTGTCGCGTTGCTGGCCAAACAATTGGTCCAACTTTGGGTCTACGAAACCCTCGACACGGTCAGTCGGTTTTCAGCGCGTCCACACGAACACGTTGACTTTGCCTTTGCGCCGCCTCGGGCCCAACAAGAGCCCGTCATCAAAGGGTCGCTTGATGACACAGCGATTGATGAGTCATCAAGCGTTGTCAATGATGACGCGATCATGGAACACTGCGATGGGGAACTCACCGTAGAGTTGAATGTGAAGAATGCGGCAGGGTTCAACCGAGTTTCGTCACAGAACGCGTCCAAGGGCGACGAAGTGGACGTCAACATGCCCCGACGGTTGTCGAACGACGGAATGATCTCGCGAGCCAACACGATGGAAGACTGGACTGGATTGGTGCCACCGCGCATCAAGTTTGATGGACTCGCCGCGGCGTTGGAGGAAGCAGCCGCTGCTGCGACGTCCAGGGATAACGTTCTTGAGTCGCTCGACGATGGGCATGTGGCAACCGACATCGCAGCTGACGTCGCCACCAAAAGGCCGTGCGACAACACACAAGACGATGCACCGTCGCAGGATTTGCTGACTGTCCAGTCGGCCATAGTGGACCGCCAGCTCGCCCAGGGTTGGCTCGACGAAACTCTGGACACGACCCCGCGCGTTTCCACGCATCCGTCCGAGCACGAAGAGGCCCTAGCCCGTGCGCTTGTCGACGAGCCGCCACCGGGAGTCAATGCTGTCGTTCAGCCCCCCGTTCAAGTCTCGGCCTCACTGACACCATCCTCCATTTCGAGTGACGCGTCAATCCATGACGACAGGGACGAGTGCAACTTGCCGTGTGTCGTGTCGTCTCTCCTGGCCAAAGAGCTCGTACAAACTTGGCTGTACGAAACCATCGACAGGTTGGGCCAATGTGGCAGTGCTGTCTCGAGTCATCAATCCATCGGTCCATCTCCCACCGCCAGCCGAACCGAGCCTGCTGTTCTCTCTGGGATCTTCCAGGAAAAGACCGGCGCGGGTGGTGTCCAGCCAGAGCCACTCGCTGGTAGTCTGATACCAGAGGCCGCCGACAGTGACGCACGTGATAAGCCGCACGATGTGATGATGATGATGTGTGCGATGATGGCCAAACAGCTGGTCCAATCGTGGGTGTACGAGACACTGGACAGAGTCAGTCGGTTTTCCACACGCCCACATGAGCACCAACAAGACCTCGCACATGCTCATGCAGCCATCGGTCAAGCAAGTGCGGTAGACGTGATCGTCAACGATGATTACGATGACGACAACTTTGATGACGAGGGAGGTGACGAGTCGTCTGGTCCGTCACCGTCTGCACAAGGTCCAGTCGATGGCAAAGGTGCCCAGAATACTCCTGCGGATGCCGTGCGAGAGTGGACGTGTACTCAGGAGAATACCTTGCCTATGGCAGCATCTCGAATGACAACAACGTTCCAAGTCAAGGAAGAAGGCGTCAATGATGGTCACCGTCCAAGAGAGAACGATGACTTGATTTGTGCCGTGGCGCTCTTGGCAAAACAGTTGGTGCAATTTTGGATCTACGAGACGCTCGAAACGGTCAGTCGGTTCTCGGCCCAACCACACGAGCACCATGACTTTGCTTTTGCCCCTCCACCATCCGAGGATGCAAGCAACCATGTTGACGACGACGACGTTATTGTCGGCGAGGCACGACCAACAGACGCCATCTTGTCTGCGCAACCCAACGGCACTTTCGATGCCCTGGACGTCGAGGGTAATGCAAGTGTTGTCGCTGCGATGCTGGCCAAACAGCTCGTGCAAGGGTGGATCTATGGCACTATCGACACGTTGATGCAACAAGCGAACGAACCATTGCCCCCTCCAGCGAAGTGTCCCGTTCACGATACGATGGACACGATTTTGGTTGACAAAGACGTTTCTGTGGATAGCGAGCAAGCTCTTGTGGCACGCCCCGCTGTCCACATCTCCCCCAGCCCTCCCCTTGAGACACTTTCAGACAAATGTGAAACCAACACGCTCTGCCTGCTGTCGTCGATGCTTGCGAAACAATTGGTTCAAATGTGGCTCTACGAAACGATGGGCACGATCAGCATGGGCTCAAATAGCGACCCGTCATTTTGTTGCTCACCAAAGCCAGCGACTACAATCCCTCCTTCGCAACACGAGTCACACGACAGCGAGTTTGATTGGATGCAAGGAAAGGAAGCAACGATTGCATCTCACTATGGCACAAGCAACGACAAAGCCAATGACGACAACATTGGCGGCGACGCTGCCAGTCACCCCAACCCCTTGTGTTTGGTCACCTCCAAACTGGCCCATCAACTCGTCCAGTCATGGATCTACGGCACGTTAGATGATGCCATCCAACGGCGAACGACTCGATTGGCTGAGGAAGCAGCAGTACGACTGGTTGAACGCGCGCCAACTCTGACGCACTTGTCCTCGTTGACTGACAAGAGTGACGAAGATGGGTTGGTGACATGCCCAGCACCAACCAATGACGCAAGTGTTGGTGTGACTGCGAGAGGAGATGACAAGGCTGACGTGATGGAGCAATCCCATTGCGTCGCGTCGGCCATGCTTGCAAAACAGCTCGTGCAAGTTTGGCTCTACGAAGCCATGGACACCATTGTCGTTCAATCGTTCGCAAAATTGTCGTCCGTTCGCGCGCCGATCGACGCCCTTGAAATGGGTGCCCCTCCGTTTGCTCGATCGATGTTTGGCGAGAATGAACTCACGGGTAATGTGGACGTTGAGGATGGGTCGCATGAGGCCATCGAATCATCCTCGCAGTATGATAAACCACCAATCGTGCGATTGGTCTTGAAGCCCCCGCATGGCGTCAACTCGAATGTCGTGCCACACGACGACGGCGAGAATGCAATGGCCAACGACATGTTGAGTGTGGAAGCAGCTATCTTGGCCCAACAACTCGTCCATGCATGGATCTACGAGACACTGGACACCGTCACGCGGTTTTCAGCCCACCCACACGAGCACCACAATGACGTCGCACTTCGTAAGGTTATCGAACCCGCCACCTTCGAGAATGGGAATGAAAAGAGCGACTGGTCTGACAACAACCTTGGCCAGCTGGCTAAGGTGGTCCCGCCCACGCAAAGTCCGCTTGCAGACAAAGACGACGAAGGCAGGTCGAGTGTTGTGGCCGCCATGGTGGCGAAACAGCTCGTGCAGGCATGGATATACGATACGCTTGAATCTCTCAGCTGGAGGACAATGTCAGGGACTGTAAATCCGAATTCTCCAGAAGCAGATGCGACGAGTTCAAATGCGTTGGTGTCTCGAGCCAACACGTTGGTCGGGTGGAAGGGCGAGAGCGAGCACATGCCAACGGCCGAGAGTCTAGCCGACGCGTTTGGTAAAGTCCCGCTAGAAGGATCGGTGGTGGCGGTCGAGCCCATTTGTCAAGTCACTACGAACGAACGACCGTTAGACGAACCGACGATGCTGACCACGTCCGTCGAAGCTCAAGCCAACGAATCGACGCTCTGGATGGTCTCGGCCATGCTGGCCAAACAACTGGTGCAAACGTGGATCTACGACACGATGGACGTCATGAGCCACCATCTGTCGACTCACCAAGCACCGCCGGATCAAAATCAGATGACTCGCGGGCAGCTCGACCAGCCACCGTGGGCCAAGATAGACAAGATGTCACTGCGAAACAGTCTGATCGTAGACGGTCAACGCAGCCCCTTGCCTCAGTCCACTACATCGGCCGCAGACGTGCTAGGTCACTCCTTTCCGCAAGACCCTCCGTCCAACGTTGTCCACACCACGACCGACAACGACGATGTGAATGACGACGACACGTCACTATGTCTCGTGTCTGCCATCTTGACCAAGCAGCTGGTGCAAGCTTGGATCTACGAAGCATTGGGCCGTGTGGTGCAGCTGACTGTCTCTGAGAAGGAATCATCGGCTACCATCGGTCATGCAGCCTCCGCCACAACCCAGCCAGACGCCACCATCGTGGACGAGTACGCAAACGACGACTTTTCACCCGAAGGTCCAACGAATATCCATGGCGAACCAATCGTTTCGGATGTCCATCCCGCGTCTCCCACTGAAACCATGCAATTGAGCCCATCGACGCCAGCTTCGGCTCACCAAGATGACGACACTGGCGGCAGTGACGACGATGCAGTGCTGAATGTGCTCTCAGCCATCGTGGCCAAGCAGCTCGTCCAGGCATGGATCTATGAAACGTTGGAGACAGTCGCACGGTTTTCATCGCAACCACCCGAGCACAACGAAAGATTGGCGGCGGCCCCTGGCGGCACAGAAAAGAGAGACGCTTCGAACCCTCCAAAGACGACTGATAGCGATTCGCCACTCGCTTCAGTCCTCGTGACGACACCCACCTCCCCCGAGACTTGCCTACTTGAGATGGTGGCCAATGGGACAGCACTCGTCACCAAACGTGACGTTGAGGGAGCCATGACAAATACAGCAGTGGGTGACGAAACCTCGGACATCATTTGCATAGTTTCTGCCTCGCTGGCCAATCAGCTCGTTCAAACGTGGCTCTATGAAACTATCGACACCATCATCAATCTGTCCCAACAACACAATAACGTCGCAACACTCGACGGGAGTCGTTCCATCGATGCCGTCGTCCGCGCTTTGGCACCAGCCAAAGCATCGTCAGCCACAACGCAACACACGACGCTTCAAGTGACGCGTGCGTCGACCCCAACACTGGCCAACCACAACCCCACCGACATTCAAGATCAGGAAAGCAGCCGCCATCCCTCGGTGGACCTTTCGATTCTTGTGAGTCACATGGTTCGGGGCTGGCTCTTTGAAGGGCTGCTCCTGGCCACACACGCTCGTCTCCATGAGAACTGTGCATCGCAACGGCCGCTGTTTCTAGACGAAGGCATCGTCCAGCGGCCGTTGTCGACTGCGTCGAGCCACGATTCGAACCCGACGCTTTTCTTTGACAATGGCATGCCACGTCAGTCGACGTCGTCGTCGTCGTCGATGGCATCTGATCCAGAGACGCCATTTGTCGAGACAATCGATGCTCATGGCGGTGCGGACGATGACGTCAACAACGAAGCGCTCAGCGTGGCCGCGTCGATCCTCGCTGCGCAGTTGGTCCAAGCGTGGATCTTTGGCACGCTTGCCCAGGTCACGCAATTCACAGTGACGCCACACGAACACGACCGCGCTGTGTCTCTCAACACCGCCGACGATCACAATCCGACAACAGTACAGCCTCACCTTGAATCCAGTCGCATCGAGGGTCCGGCAAGTCCATCTCACGCTGCCTTGGCAGAGGCGACAACATCTCCACCACCCCAACTAGACGCCACAGGGGAAGCCACCCCGGCACTGTTCTTCGTGTTGCCGACGGCGGCATTTGGGGCGGTAGTCCCCCCCGTCGAAGCCCTCCACGACGACGACCCCGTGGCCACGATATTCACTAAGTGGCACAGTGAACGGAGGATCCCCCACTCGTCGTCGTTTCAATGGGGCCCCCCAGGGGCGACGTTGCGACACCAAGTCGTCGAGTATGTCCAAGCGCCGTGGACGCACGCCGTCGGGTCGTTCCAAGCGTGGGGTGAATGCCATGGCATCAATTTGACCATCGAGCGAGAGAAGTCATCGGCCGCAACCAAAGTGCCAACATGGGAAGAGTTGGAGCAGTCGATCGCCGACATTTTTGTCAAGTGGAACAAAGCCCATGAGGCTGAAACCAAGCCGGTCGCCGCTCGGCGCACCACAGTCTATTTGACTGGTGCCTCGTCGTTCCAGGCATTTGTAGGCGAGTACGTCGAGGCATCGATGGCCGCGGCAGTCACGCGGATTGGCGAGGACATGACCTGTCATCGTGACATTTCACCCGTGATGCCACCCCCGCCACTGATGACGGACGACTCGAACGAGGCGCGGGGGGTGGCGGTGGCGCTCTTGGCCGCGCAACTTACGCGCGGTTGGATCTTTGAAGCACTCTTCAATGTCTCTCACGTCCAGCTCCAAGCGTGGCTCGAGAGGCCGTAGCCGTCGATCTGGGGATGACAACGAGCGTGTGACAACATAGCGTGAGGATTTGAAATTATTAGTAATTAGACTATGTATCGAGTTTGAATCAGAAATGATGTCGAATCAGATTTGGGGAAGCTAGAGATTGTCGTCGACTGGCAAGAGATTGGCCGTCTCACACCACGCGCGCAACGACCGTGCGATGACTTTGCCTTGGTTGTGTTTCGAAGCATCGAGCATCGAGAGCACTTCCTGCAATTTCGACGCGTCGCATTTCCCTGTTGATGCCTACAACGAATTCGATTGAACGAGACGGTCGAATCAGATGGTTTGAAGATTGCATCAGTCATACTTTGTGAAAGTACCCAATGCACGCGCCGCGTTTGGCTTCCCAGTACTCTGGGTCAGGGTCCACACGCTCGAGCACGTCAAAACTCTTGGCGGCAAAAAAGTAATCGGCCATCTATCCACAATGGAATCAGAAATCCTAAGTTGTAGGGAGTGTCTGTACCAAATAGTATTCGTTTGCAATGAGTTTGAGCAACCGCAACGCGTCGACCGAATTTTGAACCTTCAAATACATGTCCCACGCGAAGTAAGAGTGTTGAATCGATCGAATGTGGCAGCGCGCGAGCCACGCCATGTAGACGTATTGCTGTTTCCATTCTGGGTTTTGAATTTGACTCAACGCCGTTTCTCCTTCCTACAACACATTAAAGAGTGTCGAGATATCATCTTTGTCGCACCGAAAAACACCCCATGGCCGCCAGTGCCATGCCGTAGTTCCAATTGAAAGCATCGTCTTGCACGTGATACATGGCAATCGACTTGAGGTAGACCGTGGCTGTGTCGTACTACATCAATGTTGACGTCATCATCGTCGTCATCATGACAAACCTCCTTTCGAACCAAGTAGAGGGACGCCATGGCCTGCCGCCCCCGAATGGTGTCGCATTCGGAAGGCGCGGCGCCCACAGTTTCGTAAAACTTTTCGCCCATGAACAAGTGTTCGTTGGTCAAACTTTGGGCAAACGCGGGCTGCTGGCCCATCCACGTGTGGACAATGGCTGACGACGTGATCAGTTGCCTCGAGGTCTGACCGATCGTAAACATCGAGCTATGTACCTTTGAGAATGTATTCCAGCGGCTGCGCGGGCTCGAGGGTTTCGAGCATGTCGAACGCTTCGGAGAAATTGCTGCGTTTGAGGTGGTAGATGGCCAAGTTGAGTTGCGCTTCCGGAATGACGCTGACAAAGGGCGGCCAGAGACGTAACGCGCGGTCGCCGCCTCGAAAGGCCACGAGATTGTGTTCGATCAGTGCGTGGTTGGTTTTCTAGTCCGCGCAAGGGACAATTCCAGGAACTTTCTCCAAAGTGGCGTACCGTGCCCCGCAAGTTGAGCGATTTTTCCGCTGCCGAGCCGTCTGTCAAGTGATACGTATTGCATGCAAGCAAGTTCTTCGCCACGATGCTCTGTGGGTCCAGCGAGAGGTACGTCGCGAGCATTTCCGACGAAATATCAAAGTACTCGAGGTGATAGTAGCACATGGCCAAGTATACTTGGATGGCTGCCATGGATTCGTCTCGGGAGAGGAGCCGCTTGTAAACGTCCACGGCCTAGACTCAGACTCAGAATCAGAATGACAACGCCGTCGTGATTACGCCTTGAAAGTTACGTTGGTGGTATAGCACGGCCGCGGCGGCCAATTGATCCCGTAAGTCGCGCGAACTGCCAATCTCTTTGTCTAAAAGCGCCGAGACACTTTCCGCGTCGTTGTTGCGCTGGGCCAAGAGCAGTTGCAAGCGATGTTGACAACGCACGATGTTGTCTTGGGGGGACTTGATCTTCTTGAGCGTCGATTTGGCAAAGTCAATGTACTATTCGAATGAGTCGGCATTCAGATGACGTTGGCGCATGGCTGCCTTCCCACATACACTCATGTAGAGGTAGCAGCACGCCATGTTGATCAATACGCAGTTGTGTTCGTGTTGGGCCTTGGCGTCGTCGTCGTAATTCTCGTCGCCCTCGTCCACTTTCTAATTCCAAAGCCCGACATTTGTGCCGTTGGAAGCCTTCATTCCTACCACAATGTCTTCGTAGAGTCGCAGCGCCTGGTAGTATTCGCCCATGTGAAAGAGACAATACGCTGTCCAGAGCGAGTTGAGACGGGACGCCTCGCCATGCTTGGCTTGGAACTGCAGCAATGCCATGGCGCCTTTGAAGTCCCGTGTCTCGAGATACGTTTGCATCTGCCATTTCTTCTTCTTCTGCTCCAGGGCAATGGACGTGGCCTAGATCAAGCCACTTAATCTTGCAATGTCTTGCAATGGTGTGCCTACGGGTTTCAGCTTCGTCGCGCCCTTCTTGGGTGTCTTTGACGTTAGGAGCATCGTCAAGACACGAAGCGGCGCGAAAGGATCGAGCAGGAATGATGGTCGCCTTGTTTGAGCAATATTTCGGCAACGAGATATATTTGTCCAACTATTTTGATCATTACAGTACCCCCTTCGGTTGATGCTGATATTTGATGGATACAACAGCGCTCCTCTTGCACTTCACGTGCAGCGGGTTGTACGCACCACGTTGTGCATGATTTCAAGCCAATTCACGAGTCCTTTCTCGTGCGAAAGGGGCTCGCTTAAGACCCGTAAGGTCACCATCCTAGTCCCAATGGCAACGCTCGCTAAAACGAGGAAGAAAGTGAGTCCGTGCAACCAAATACAGCGGACTGACAAAAAAGTGGTATATTGGGTTGCGAGGTGGGTGAGAGTGGATGCACTTTGTAAATCTTTCCATTACATCGGGCAGGATATTCAAGGTTTTGAGAGTGAGAGCGACACGATGTCGCACCCACATCCGTCTCCGAAAGATTCACATTTGGCAACAATCGTCACCATGATGAGCCCGCTCCGACTTGGTCTCTTCCTCACAGCCCCCGCCGCCCTCGCAACTGCCGCTGCCGCCGTCGGCCAAGTCCATTTGGGTCTCTTGACCGCGGCCGTGGACTGCCCGCAAGGCATCGCCGTCACCTTTGCCAGCAACGACTCGGCCCCGGCCACCGTCACACTCACGACGGACGACGGCGGCGGCGATGTGTCCGCCTCGACGACAGTCGATTTTTACGCGGTCGACGATGGCACGTACCATTACAAGTCGCCGTACCTCCACACAGCCAAGTTGTGCAACCTCGCGCCGTCGACAACGTACTCGTACGAGATCGAGGACTCGGACTTTGATGGTGCGGCGTTCACATCGCTTCCCGCGGTCGGTGACCGGAACGTGCCGACCGTGATTGGTGTCGTCGGCGACATTGGGTCGACCGACACCGAGGGGACGCTGCGCAATGTCGCCACGAGTCTCGCCGACAGCAGCGCGTCGGCCCACGCCGTCTTCATCGTCGGCGACTTTGCCTACGGGAACGGCGAGCATGAAGTCTGGGACGATTGGTTCGACGCGGCGCAGTCGGTGCTCTCGACCGTCCCGTCCGTCGGGATCAACGGCAACCACGAAACGATCAAGGGCGGCGGCGCGCACAAGGACAAGAAGGACGTTGGACCCGAGAACTACCTCGCGTACATTAAGCGCGTCGGGGTCACGACGCCCGCGACGCCCGAGGCGCTGGCGGCGCTGCGCACGTACTACTCGATCGACGTTGGGCTTGTCCACTGCGTCTTTCTTGATGACTACGTCGGCCACCGCGGGAAGAAGGACGTCGTGGGCACGGACGCATGGCGGGCCGAGCGCGCGCGGCAGCTGCAATGGTTCCAAGACGATTTGACGCGTGTGAATCGCACGGCGACGCCGTGGACCGTCGTGCTCAAGCACAACCCGTACTACAACACGTTCGAGGATCACCAGTGCAAGTGCAGCCCCGAGCGGTATGCGATCGACGACCCCGAGGTGTGTTGGGACGGCGTGTACGACCCCAGCAGCGATGACGCATCGAGCAAGCAACCGCATTGCGGCCTCCAGGCCAAGTTCGAAGACGTCTACCTCGAACATGGCGTCGACCTCGTCGTCGCGGGGCACGTCCATGCGTACGAGCGCACGGCCGCAATCAAGAAGAACCAAGTCGATTGGGAAGACGGTGTCGTGTACGTCACGTCCGGGGCTGGCGGTCAAAGTCCCGTGGACGGCTACGTCGACGAGAATCCCGAGTGGTCCGTGAAGACGATCAGCGACGTCGCCGGCGGCCTCCGCATCGTCGCGACGGCGGACTCCCTAAAGGCGGCATGGTTCGCCAACGGCAAGGACACCCCCGACGACGAGTTCACGTTGACCGCAGACGGTACCCCAGAGAAGGCCGTCGCTGCGAAGAAGGGGCTCTAAATTTGACACTTATTGGTGCCGTTTTCAAAATGTCGAATAATTCGGATAATACAGAGTCATTTAACCGGACGTTCTTTTGAAAGCAGGACTTGTTGGCCCATAAGTTACTCAACCGCCATGTCCGAGTAGGAGCGCCCGTCGATCGGGATCCAGTCTGATGGCTGCCTGTGTAGAGCGTACGTGCCGCAAAAGTTGAGAGACGAACAGGTCAAGGAAACCATCAACCAGAAGCTCATCGAGTCGGGGGAGAAAGAAAAGTATGCCGACATCCGAATGGTCGCAGCACTGCGATCCTCGTCCTCGTTGTAGGTTGAAGGAAATCCTGCGGCAAAAGTTGATCGAATGTGGCTGGCGTGACGAAATGCGCGTGCACTGCAAAGGTACGTCCGTGGGGACGAGTAATTTGTTCTCACATGGAGCAGATGTGATCAAGACAAAAGGAATTGACCAAATCACGGTCGAAGATCTCGTCGAAGAGATCACTCCCAAGGGACGAGGTACCCCACTCCCCATCTACTTCTGTTCACCCATGCCCTAGCGTCCGTGCCCGATTCCATCAAGGCCGACATGTTGGAACGCATTCGTTTGTTTTTGGAATCGTCGTCGTAATTCATTCCTCTTCCACCTTTTCATGCATGTCGCGGGATCTCCAACGCGACCGCAAAGCTGCACAGGAGGGGCATCGCCTGCACGTCCATACTCTCGCCCGACGTGGCTTCATACATCTGAATAGCCAGCTCGACTGCACTATCGTCGGTCGCGATCCCGCTCGCTTCGACCTTCATCTTGATGTAATTCCGCGATGCCAAGACAGGTCGCGTCCCCGCGTCCTTCATGTCTACCAACACAGCGTGTCAACTTTCTCCGCCGTCGATCCCCTACCGATAAAGTCCTGGATTTCTTGGCCCGACGTATCGCTCAAGTTGGGGTCTTCGTACGCGCCGACGCGGATCGGCATCGGCGCGGGCACACGGCCACCCTGACTCACAACGACGAGCGCAATGTCTTCTTCCATCGGATTCTCCACAAGGAGCCAAGCGACGCCGTGTGCATCCCACCGCCGCTGAATAGTGATCGTCGGGAGGTAATGGATCGCGAGCGTCGCCTTCTTCCACCATGACGCCGCCACGACCATGGAGCTGTCGCCCGTCATGGGGTTAATCTGTGGCTTTATGAGGATGCCAGGTTGGCCGTTTGCCATGCTCTCGACACATCTACGGGGACATGTCAGACATCAACGAGAACACCATCATGCGATACCGCCACGAGCGCTTGACGCGCAAATCCGGCCGCGATGGAAAGAGCGCGCCGACGTCCCGTGTCTGCAGCAGCGGCGTGCATAGATTTCGCTGCGCCAAGGTCGACACCTTGGACATGTCGGACTCGGCTGCGCACGCAGCGGCGTCGTCGGTCCGGTCGTCAAACACCACATGGGATGGAAATTTGTCGTCGCATTTCTTCTGCAACGCTGCGTCGATACCGGTCACGGCGGTTGCGGCCGTGGCGCGCAATTTGGCTTCGAGGTGCTCCATCTTCCACCCGAGCTGCGGCGGCGCCGTGTGGCGCATGGGCAAGAGGGGCTTTAGGTATCTGCGGCGCGATGAGAACGGACGGCAATGGGACGAACGTACCGGGAGGACGACGAATGCGCGGACGCGCGCTTGGACGCTAAGAGTTGATTCGACGCCGCCTGCGACTTTTGCTGGTAATGCGCGAGGAGCACGTCAAAGACATGCTCGTCCCGCTCGCGCGCGTTCGCGACCATCATGAGCGTGTCGGGGTCTTCGTCCGTCAGCATCGCTTCCGAGTCCCATCGGCAATGCGCACAGAAGAAGAGGTATTTTTCATCGTGCTTGAGCGTCTGCAACGTGCTCTTGCAGTCGGGGCACGCAAACGTCCGCGCGGATCGATTCTTGTACGCGCCCGCTTCTTTGGACGGGAGGTTGTCCATCTGGAAGCGGCAAAAGTACGAGTCGATCTCCTGGAGCGAGCACGTTGGCCACGGACACACGATCTTCTTGCATGTGTCGCTCCAGTAGAGCTCCGACAGCGGATACGGCCGCCCGCAGCCGCAGAGGTACTTGACCGACATGTGCGAAGGAAGATGCAGAAAGCAGATTTGGAATGTAGGTCGGGGGAATCCAAGAACCAATCAAAACGCAGGAAGGATGAGGGCCACAGTTTCTGCATGATCGCAATGGACGCCTCACATGATGCGACGACGACGGATGGGGCACAGGACGACGTACGGTAGATCGATGGACGAATGGCGGGCGTTGATTAGGCATGTTTGTGCCACAGCATGGGTGACAATCGTATGTGTTGCCATCCCTTCATCTTGAATTATCGCTTCCGCATGCCCGGAGAGAACACCCATGCACCACCTTATTCCATATTCAGAGCTTCCCAAGCATATCTGAGTTGCCTGCTTCCATAAACACCTATCTCATTCCATCTTTATGGAGGCGATGTCGTCGCAAGTTTCCATCAATGTCCACTGCCGGCGGACACATCAATCGTCAAGGACCTCTGGGGACCATTCCTGTGTTCTTGAATGCTGCCATGCAGGATGCATCGCTGGCACTGCTTTGCATCGTACCACAACAGTACTTGCCCATCCTGCAACGTGTCCATTGACACACCGTGGACGCGACCGGTGCATCCCCCCTCTCGGCATTGGCGGACCTGCGATCGCTGTCCCTGTCAAGTCGTTGCCACATTGTCTTCCTGCATACGGTCAACCTGTTTCGCTGTCGTCGTGCCCCTGTCTTGTCGCTCCTGTTCCCTGTTTTCCTGTAGTTGGTGTGACGTCACTCGTGGTCTGTCCATACACGCCCTGGCTGGTTCACCTGCAACCCTCATCCCGGCAGGTCCTCCTTCCTCTGGCGGCGCGCCATTGTCGCCGCCACCATCACCACCATAACCATCCTGTATCTTGCGTGGCACAACCTGTAACCATCGTCGCCGCATCTTTCTTCGGCGCTCCTTGAATCTTCAACGAGTGGTCGGGCGGTGGATCTTAGCGATGTATTCATTTTGAGAGGGTCTTGAACCCCCCTGCACGGGTGCAACGGGTGCGTTCAAGTGTGTTTATTCGTTTTACCAGGGTCTTCCAGAATCCCTGTCCTGTGATTGGCTGTTCTGGGAAATGCCTCGACTCTGATTGGTCTGTTTTACGGTGGTGGAGAATTGGGTCATGGATTTTTGACTGGTTGCAGCGGCGCCGGCGGAATTATTGGCCCGGGACTGGCGCTTTTCATTCCCGTTTTTTGGTTTGCTTTCTTCTTCCCCGAAGATTGGTTTACCTTTTCCTTCATAAAAAAACAGAAAAAAATCAACTCCATCTTCCCCATGAGCTCCAACGCGCCCACGAGTCCAGTCGCCAACGCCCCTGCCACCTCTGCAGCGGCCGCGCAACCCTTCCACACCGCGTCCCTCTACGTGGGGGATATCCATCCAGATGTGACAGAGGTACAGAATACAGCGCGCGCGGCGAGCAGGATCCGCGGCCGACGTTTTCGGTCCCGGCCTTTCTCGGCGTTCCCAAGCACAACAGGGTATTGATCGTCGTCTCTTGTGTGTAGGCGTTGTTGTTTGAAATTTTCAACGCGGTGGGGCCCGTCGCGTCGATCCGCGTGTGCCGCGATGCCGTCACCCGCCGCTCGCTCGGTTACGCCTACGTCAACTTCCACAACGTCAGCGATGCCGAACGTGCTTTGGACACCATGAACTACACGAGCATCAAGGGCGTGCCGTGCCGCATCATGTGGTCCCAACGTGATCCCTCGTTGCGCAAGTCGGGTGTCGGCAACATCTTTGTCAAGAACTTGGACATCTCGATCGACAACAAGGCTTTGTATGACACGTTTTCTTTGTTTGGCAACATTTTGTCGTGCAAGGTCGCCATCGACAACACCACCGGCGGCTCCAAGGGCTACGGCTACGTCCACTACGAAACTGCGGAAGCCGCTTATGAAGCCATTGCCAAGATCAACGGCATGTTGATCGCCGGTACCGAAGTGTTCGTCGGCCATTTCCAAAAGCGCCAAGACCGCCCCGACTCGGAATCCTGGACCAACTGCTACGTGAAGAACATCCCCCAAAACTGGGACGATGCTATCTTGCGCAAGGAATTCGAGCCCTTTGGTGTCATCTCGTCGTGCGTCGTTATGAAGGACGCCACCTCGGAATCCAACCGTGGTTTTGGTTTCGTCAACTTCGAAGAACCCGAAGCTGCCCGCGAAGCCTGCGACAAGCTCAACAACAAGGTTGTGGCCACCGACGACGGTGTCGACATTGAATTGTATGTCGGCAAGGCCCAAAAGCGCAGCGAACGCGAACGCGAATTGCGCCACAAGTTCGAAGCCTTGAAGATGGAACGCATCAACAAGTACCAAGGCGTCAACTTGTACGTCAAGAACTTGGACGACCAACTCAACGACGAAGAATTGCGTGAAGCATTCTCGGCCGTCGGCACCATTACCAGCTGCCGCATCATGCGTGACCCTGCCGGCAACTCGCGCGGCTTTGGTTTCGTCTGCTTCGCCACGCCCGAAGAAGCCACCAAGGCCGTCACCGACATGAGCGGCAAGCTCATCAGCGGCAAGCCCATCTACGTCGCCTTGGCCCAGCGCAAGGAAGTCCGCCGCGCGCAATTGGAAGCCCAACACGCCCAACAACGCGCCACCGGCATGGTCGTTGGCCGTGGCATGCCCATGCAACACCAACCCCCCATGTACGGCGCCGCCCCCATGTTCTACGCGCAACCCAACCAAATGCCCCCCCAAGCGCGCCAAGGCTTTGTGTACCCGCAACAAATGATGCCCCGTGGCGGCATGCCCCGTGGCCCCATGCCTTACCGCCAACCCGGTGTCCCCGGTGGCCCGGCTGGCTACGGCATGCCCCAATACGGTATGCCCATGCAAGGCCAACGCCAACCCCGTGGCCGTCGCCCCCAAGGTCCCCCCGGTCAAATGGCGGGTCCCCCCGGCCAAGCCAACCCCAACGCCAACCGCAACCGCAACAACTTCAAGTACACTGCGAACGCCCGCAACCAGCCCCCTGCTCAAGAGCAAGCTCCTTTGCAACCCGCTGGCGTTCCCCAAATGGAACCCTTGACCTCGGCGGCGTTGGCTGCGGCCTCGCCTGGCATGCAGAAGAACATGATTGGCGAACGTTTGTTCCCGTTGATCCACCGCTCGCAGCCTGAATTGGCCGGCAAGATCACGGGCATGTTGTTGGAAATGGACAATGGGGAATTGTTGCATTTGTTGGAATCGCCCGACGCCTTGGACGCGAAGATTGCCGAAGCTTTGGCGGTCTTGGAAGCCCATCAGACGGAAGAATAAGGAAGCCAAACCAGACAAAGGGAATACTACGAGAGAGGAAAAGGACTTTTTTTTGCTTTTAAATAAAGGTCGTATTTGCTCTCGATTCCCCGCGTCGTGGCACGGACCTTCCTGTGTACACTAGATGATTTTGGAGATAAAACACAGTTTTGCCTTTGTGATATTTCTTGCTTGAATCCAGCTTACAACAGTCAATGTCATTTCGCCCTCACAACGTGAACTGACAGAAATTGCCGCGACTGAGGTGGATGATATTCGCAAGGATTCAAAGCAATGTTCAAAAGAGGGCACCACCGTCGAGAAACTGAAAGCACTCTTCCTCCAATCTCGCGTTGATTGTTTTCAAGGAGGTATGGTTGACAAGCAACGCTATTCATCATTGTGAATGAATTACTCACTAAATAGGGGACTCCATCCACAACACGAGTTCCGTTGCCTTTGAGGAATGGAATGCTTGCTGAACATCGCAATCATTTACACGCAACGCGCCCCTTCAAGATACCTATGGCTTTGCGGATGCTTATCCGGATGTGTGGAGGTTTTCGCGGGAAATGTCGCCTCCATACAAACCCGATGGTACACCTTGGTCCAAAATAATATGCAATGAAAGAATTATAATTCCATCTTTTTATTGTGAACCCTTGTAGTTATCGAGTCATGTTTGAATTGTTGTATTAAATCTCACTCAAATTTTATTGCGGTGGCGTTTGGGGTCAGCAATTTCAAATCCACAGGAACAAACTCAATGGCGGGCCGAGGACAGCGTGTCAGCAGCGCACCAGCGCCGGTCGCGCAGCGGATACCTCTCGTGGTCGATGAAACAGCGGAAGTTGTGAAAATGCGCTTCCTGACCCACTTGCGGAGCGAGATCTCGTACGAACAGCAGGCGGAACTCATGCGACAGACAGAAACCTCATCGTTATTTGTCGACTACTCGCGCTTATTTGCAGCGGACGTCGACTTGGCCCAGGCGCTAGCAGCAGCGTACCTACGATGGGAAATACCGCTTCGACAGGCCGCAGCCGAATTCTGTGCCACAGGGAGGGAGACGTTCGTGTGCTTTTACAACTTCACGATGGTGCGAAAGATCCGCCAATTGCGCATGCAGGAAATCGGCAAGATGAACAGTTTCAGCGGGACGGCCACGCGTACGAGTGAAGTCCGACCAGAGCTGTTGTTCGGTGCGTTCACGTGCATCGAATGCGGTGGCGTCGTGGAAGGCGTGGAGCAGCAGTTCCGCTACATGGAGCCAAAGAAGTGCGCAAACCCGTTCTGCGGGAACACGACGCAGTGGGAGGTACGCGCGCGCCTTTCGGTATGGCATCTAATCTGGTGGTGGTTGTTCTAGTTGCACCCAGAGAAAAGTGTCTTCGTGGATTGGCAGAAGGTCCGTGTGCAAGAAAACAGCGATGAAATCCCCGCAGGGTCCATGCCGCGTTCCATCGACGTCATCTTGCGCCATGAAAACGTCGAGCAGGCCAAAGCAGGGGATCGCGTCGTCTTTACAGGGTCTCTGATCGTCGTCCCAGACGTGTCGCGCTTTGGGAAGAACGGCGGCGACAATGTTGTGGCCGCGCGGCGCCAAGGTACGCAAAGCAGGTGGTCCAATGATTTTCACGCTATGCAGGCGAAAACAGTGCCCACGGCATGGAGGGCGAAGGTGTTCGCGGTCTCAAGGCCACGGGGGTCAAGGAACTCACATACAAAACAGCCTTCCTCGCGTGTTCCGTCCAGGTTTGCTTTCTGCCCTCCCATCGACGTAAACATGTCTAGACTATGGCCCAACGCTTTGACCGCGTTTCGATTCGGTCCGAAATGGGCGAAGAAACCGAAAACGACTTTACTGAAGAGGAGCTCGAGTCGATCCGTCTCATGAAGGCCGACTCGGACCGGTACATGAAGATGGCCAAGTCGCTCTGCCCGTCCGTGTATGGCCACGACGAAATCCGTAAAGGCATTCTCCTCATGTTGTTTGGGGGCGTCCATAAGACGACCAACGAAGGCATCAAATTGCGCGGGGACATTAACATTTGCATTGTGGTACTTCGCTTAACTGGCAATCTTGTCTCACTGCCGCATGCAGGGCGACCCGTCGACGGCCAAGTCACAATTTCTCAAGTACATTGTCCAGTTTCTGCCGCGAGCCATCTACACAAGTGGCAAAGTCAGTACAGCGGCCGGTTTGACTGCCAGTGTGAGCCGCGACCCCGACACGGGCGAATATTGCGTCGAAGCGGGCGCACTCATGCTCGCAGACAATGGCATTTGCTGCATCGACGAATTCGACAAGATGGATCCAATGGACCAAGTCGCGATCCACGAAGCGATGGAACAGCAGACGATCAGTATCACAAAAGCAGGCATTCAAGCGACGTTGAACGCGCGGACGTCCATCTTGGCGGCGGCCAACCCGCAAAACGGCCGCTACGACAAAACCAAGGTATCGTGTGTCGGTGTGGTCCTCGACACCCAACCAGCCGTCGCGTTTAGACGCTCAAGTACAATGTCAACATTTCGGCGCCCATCATGTCGCGGTTTGACCTCTTCTTTGTTGTACGTCAGTCAAC
This sequence comes from Aphanomyces stellatus, assembly GCA_009835185.1. Taxonomy (NCBI): domain Eukaryota; phylum Oomycota; class Saprolegniomycetes; order Saprolegniales; family Verrucalvaceae; genus Aphanomyces; species Aphanomyces stellatus. Next base: position 10,386 of record VJMH01005252.1, on the reverse strand, counting down.
GTCGGCGGGAGTCTGATTGGATTCGCGGTAGATTCTCGACGAATGTAACGAAGTGGCCGACGAAAAGATCGCCCAACACATTGTGAACCTGCACAAACCGTTCGAGGTATTCTTGATCATACAATGTCCCTCCTCCATTGACCATATTGCCCGTACTAGCTTCAAGCCCATGCTGAGATTGCCACGGCGTACCCCGAAGAAGCGCTCCAAAAATACATCAAATTTGCGCGGACGCTCAACCCCGTCATCTCGCCCGACGCCAAGCGCATGATGGTCGCATGCTACCGCAAACTGCGTGAAAACGACGTCTCGAGCAACGGTCAGAGCAACATTGCGTACCGGATAACCGTGCGCCAGCTCGAGTCGATGATTCGGCTCTCGGAGGCACTCGCGCGGATCGATTTGGAGGAAACGGTCCAAGTCCCGCATGTCCAGGAAGCGTACCGGCTCCTCAACAAATCTATTATCCACGTCGACACGCAAAACATTGAGCTCGACATGCCCGAGTTGCCAGACGCCGAGTCGACCGAGGCCGCCGCGGCGCAGACCAAGGACGTCGACATAGAGAGCGGATCCATTTCGTTTGAGCGGTTCGCTGTGATCCAAAAGGCGCTCGCGCTCTTTATCCGCGAAAAGGAAGACGAGATGGAAGCGTTCAAGCAGACCCAGGCCGCCGACGAGTCGCTCGACGTCTCAACCTGCGGCGTCCTCCAAGGCGAAGTCGTCACGTGGTACCTCTCGTCGCAGGATATCACGTCCGAGGCGCAATTGGCCATGGAACGCAAGATGATCCACTCGGTCATTGAAAAGCTCATCAAGGATGGCTTCCTCCAAGTAGTCGAGGAAGACGACGAGATCAAAGACCGATACTTGACCGTGCACCCCAATTACGCATTTGAATAAGATCGCGCCGTCTCCTCATCATCTCTGTTGTGGTCGCAGCTCGAAACTTTGCGATATCTCGCCCCCCTTGCTATCTGATGGGGTGGGTTGGGCAACTGCGTCGCATGGGAACGGCTCGTCGTCGCATCCGTCAACCCATGCGATCACGCCCGTGTGTTGCACCCCACCCTTGGTGAGATTGTGATCTCCCTCGGCCCACTGTGTCACAGCGGCGGTGGTGGTGCCACGTCAGCAGGCACACGCTGCAACGACGACGATGCGACCAACATGTGCGATCACATTGTCAATCCACCCTCGGCGTAGCGTTGTCGATGGCCGCCTGTCAAGGGGCATGGATGTTGTGGCTCCTGCTGTTGTGTTTCTGGATCTCTCTCGATATCTCTCCTTGCAACCGTCATCTCTCTCGATCGTCGTGCCTCTGTGTCGAATGTTCGTTTGCGCCAAGATACCTCAACCTGTGCAACGAACCAATCAAATCGCGCCGTGCTCGTTCGTTTATGCTGAGCGGGAGTGACTCACGCCGTTGGTCACTCTTGCCCATCAAAGACAAGGGCTCGAAGAACATGACCGAGGTAAAGCCAGGGTACGCAACAACCTGGTCCCGATGGCATGGGAGAGAAGTCGGCTTCTTGGCCTCCTGGCGGCAGTTGATGAACACCATGCGCTCGGTGGGGCTCCCCATGCGGGTGCGAGGTCAGCCCAGCAATCTCAACTGCAATCTCGAACCTGTGTACCGTCCTGCATCTGCTTGACGTTGACAAACGGACCAATCGCGGGCGTCCGTCGTAGGAAAATATTCAGTTGATGCACTTTGCCGTTGATTATATAAATTCGACTGGGATTCACTGAGAGCCGGTATAGACTTAATATAATTTGCGCGAGAGGCGGGCTGGCTTTTTCTGAGTCACGGGATTTTAATGCACTTGGATAGTGGGCCTAGTACCTCGTTGGGACAAGTGGAATAAAATTATAGCCAATCACAGCACAGTGTTTCGGAGGTATATAAAATTTGAAAGTGTCGCGGGGTGAATAATATTTCACGACGCAACGGCGTGTGATTGGCTGTGATCTAAACGTAGCGTTTTGATTGGTCGATTCTCCTACCCGACCCCTTCCGTCTTCCTGACCGACCGACCACCTGGGAGAGGGAGCCAGTGCTGCGGGAAAAGCACTTGCTGTTTGTATTGCATGTCAGGCACGCGGCGTTGGATTTAAATTTAGCATGTTTTTATACAAGAATTAAAAAAATATTGTCTGAGTCGCGTTGACCTGGTCAAAGACTGTCCATAGAGAGCCCCATACAATTGCACCCGAGGTTCAGCACGCCAACAATTCTTCATTCCAAATTTTGACCCTCGCGCCTCCATCATTATCACCGCCATGTACTCGCAGACGATCCACGGCATGCAAGCGTACAACCCGTACTCGATGCAAGACGACTCTCATCTGAGGCAGCGAACCTCCCCGGTCTACAGCTACAGCCAACAACCCCGCCCGTACATGCCTTACTCGAACAGCCCGAGCAAGTCGCATCACTACCACTCCGACGAAGACGATTTCTACTTGGAAGGCCACGGCTACACGATCGTGCCGACCGTCCCGACTCCCCTCGAATTGACCTCGTACGAATATGGCCGTACTCCTACTGGTCGCGTCCTCGTCACAAGCGGCAATCAAACCGTCGAATTCTTCTCCGGCGTCGCCAACTGCCCCCCGTGTTACATGGAATAACCCGGCGGCGGCGGCGGCCTTGCGACGCACACCCCCTTTGTTGCGGAGGGAATATTTAAACTTTGCTTTGTATATGTATCCTAAGAAGTTGTGTAAATAGAGGAATGCCAAGGACAGTTTGATAGGACACCCCACAGAGTGGGTTTAAGTTAACGGGAATGGTTGAATTGTGTCATTGCGTCCTCCACCTCATGGCTCACCCCATCAGACGAGCGGCAATAGCACAAAGTCATCTCCGGGAACTTGTCCTGCAAGACTCTAAAATAGGTGTACCCACGACGATGGTCCATCATGGATTCATTGACATGTCCAAGGCCGGTGCGATGCGTCCAGACCTGTCGGTGTGCTATCACCACATGTGGTGCCAGGCGCGTTGATGCGCGACGGCCGCACTGGCCTTGTCTGGACCGGCGGCAGTCCGAGAATTCCTGCGCCACGCGATGTCGTGGGCAACAGTCACTTCTGGTCGTTCGTGCAAGCGTCGTCCCCGCCTCCCCAGACGAATTGACCGCCTTGGCAGACGGCGGAGAGGGATCGATGCACGACGACGCGCTTCCTCTGCGCAATCTCCAATCGCATCCGTCCTTTCCCGGCGCTCGCGGCGGTGGCGGCTTCGCGCGCATCCCGTTTTTGTCGTGGATCTCAAGTCGAGCATCACCAAACGGAACGCCGCAACAAAAGATACTCAAAATGGCACTGCCACGTTCGGGGTGGAATCGTGGATCGCTCGACGCTGATTGGTGGACTTGACATGGATTGACCAATCACACTATAAACACATCGGGCCGCGCGCCATCCCCCATCACAGCTCCTTCTCCTGCGTCCGCGCGGCGTCCGACGCGTTGGATGCCTCGATTGCCTGGGAGAAGCTTGAGATCCATTCGTTCATCTCGCGCAGTGACGTCACACAGAGTCGCAGGGGCGTGAGCGTCTCGTGCTCAACCTAGAAACGAAAGATGAGGGAATAAGAAACAGTGGTAAGGCGTGCCTTGAACTGATGCGGGCGGCGCTTCTCACTCTTGACGCGAATAGAATACCCGCCGAGCTTGTACACTTCGATAGGCGCCATCTCGTCTTCATGCGTGTAGATCCCGACCGACCCTTTGCGCACGAGGAGCACGAAGAAGAACTTTTCCCATCGTTTTTGGAAGCGTGAGCCAACCTGCACATTCAATGAGTCCCCAGACGACAATGAAGTGCCGACCATGCGCTCGAGGTAGCCCCGTTTGATGAGGCTTTGCTTGGGCAAGAGTTTTTTCACTGAGGCAGTATGTGAGTGGCGGCACGTTGACGCCATCGTACCTTCTAGTTTGGGGGTGAGTTCGTCGGCGGCGGTAGGCCGCTCGTTGACGTCGTCGGTCGTTGCAGCAGACGATTCGGCTGCCTTTATCTCTCCCGATGGCGTCTCCGTCGTTGCTTGGCCAGCCGCCGAGACAAAGGACCGCGGGGGTGGCGGCAGCGCCAGGCCTTCCGAGAGGGCCTTCAGGACAAGCGGACTCATCTCGGAGACACAGGCGTTGCAGACACGTTGTTTTTTTTGCGGCAAGCCTTGAAAGAGTCGCAGCGCGAGTCGACTTGACGAACACGGTGCGCACACAAGGCGCGAGCAGCGGCGGCACTTGTTGGGAAGATGAGTGTTCATTGGGCCGCACTGGCAACGTACATGGTGGCGGCGGTTGAGCAGCGTAAACCCTTCGCCGCAGTTGGAGCAGCAGTACGACGATGCATCGGACGTCCATTCCGTCTACCCACGAATCAATCGATGCGACGACGAGAGTCGACGGACGAGGAGCGCGACGTCGGCGCCGGGCGGCGCGTCCCATCCAGGCAAGACGTCGTTGACAATGTCAATGTACTTGGTGGCGGCGTCGAGGCGCGACATGGAGCCCAAGAGTTCCCATTTCTTCCTACATGTTCGCCATGAGGGACGCACGTGGAAAGCCACACGATGCAAATTCTTCCACTGTCACATACAATTTCGAGTCCCGTCCCAACCGAACTTGGCAACAGGCAAACCACGGCCGCGGCCCTAGTCGACCAGGGTGCGTCGGTGGTATTTATGGCATCCACGTACCCGAGGACGACACCACCGTCTCAGCATATGCGGCGTCGCCGCGGCATTCGTCGCACGACCCATGGCGGACTTGTTGATCCAGCGCCCACAGGAGACTCTCCCACGTGTGGATGGACCACATGGTCGGGTCGATCGCGACGGGATCGGCGCGGAGGCGCTTGAGGAGCGTCGCGACAACCTTCTCGGCCCGGAGAAACTCGTGGGCGAGCGCGGGGTCCTCGCTCAGGATGGCTTCCACCACGGCGGTGTCGTCGGATGCCTCCATCAAGAATAAGGACGCGACGAGTACGTGTATACTTGGACCAAGGGTGGCGTATCTGCGGTTACATGGTCGCAGACGCCGGCCGTTTCAAAGCTACTCGATTGGCATTGCAGTGTCCAAGATGTTCATCAAGGCGATGAATGAAACAACCCGCAACCGCCCCGTCACTGCGGCTGCCCTCGTGTCAGACTACTACCGGCGCCACCTGAGGCCTTCCAGTACTTCTTTCTCGTCTGGTTCAAATGCTAACTGTGGTGACCGATGTTTCTTTTGCACAAGTGCAATGTAGTACACCAACATGAGCTCTCACGCAACTCACAGGAAAGATCCGATTCCATCTCGAGCCTCGATCTGGGCGTCGACACACCACTCGCATCTCTGTCTATGAAATGGGCCTTATATATTATGGCATAAGTAGTGGGGTGCTATGTGTGTGTGGTGTCTCTTGGTGACGTGTCTATCTGGTGGCTTATGTCTGCGGGAGCACCCGCAGGAGAACGTGCCGCACGGCCACGTAGACAGCGACGAGGCCGACCCCCAAGACGACGAGGACGCTGTTGGACTTGGTAGTTTGGGTCTGGAGCGCCGCCGCGACCGAAAACGAGTCGCGGATCCGTTGCGCCAGCGCTTCCCGTTGAGCGCTGGTTACATTCACGGGCGACCAGTTGTATATGCACTCTTGGGGGCAGCTCGAGTTGGGCTGGACAATCACGGTCGGACTCCGCGGCCGCGCCATCGTGACCACATACGGCAGGTTCGCGAGCAGCGCGTCCATCTTGTCCCCGCGGATCGAATGGTCGTACCCGTTGATCGCGTTGATCTTGGTGTATGGGTTGATGAACGCGTTGCCATTGATGTGGAGCAGCACCGACTCGTTCGCGACGGGGAAATACTGCGCGATTTCGCCGCATGCGGTGTTGTCGTCGCCTTCGAGGAGCGCCCTACACAAATATGATTTTTGAGGCGGTAAATGAAGGAGAACTACCCTGCCGCCGCCATGCCATGCGGGCTAAAGAAATACTCGGACCGACTCAACTCGTACGCGAGCCAAAAGTTCTCCTTGTCGCCCCACGAATACCCTGCGTAGCGCGGATACCGAAAGCGCCAGTCCGTGATGAGAAACCAGAGGACTTCCATTGCTTTGGGGTGCTTGCGCTTGTCGACGACGACGATGCTTGAGTCCTGTTCGTGGGCGCTTTGGTTGGTGAACGCGAGCGACTTGAGCACTTGCGCCGACGGCATGTGCAGCTGAGAGAGGCCAAAGCGCTCGAATTCAAAGATGCGAAACATGCGCTGGAGCGTGTTTTCCATGATCGTCGAGTGTTTGTTTGGCTCAAACGGGGTCTGTTTGTTCATGAAGCCTGGGATGTTGATCTCGCGGTCGTAAAAGAAGATCGTGCCTTTCTCCTTGTAGCCAGGGACGTCCCAGAGCTTGGCCGGGTCGACAAACAAAATGTCGTCGGCGTCGAGGAGCACGACTTCGTCGAGCCGGGTGTGGAAGAGCGCCAGAGGCTTGATGTAAAAGTTCTGGAATTCCTTGGCGGCGCGCCACGTGAGATTTCCGCGCGCGACGTAGTGCCGGCACACGTCGATCACCTCGATGTACGCGTCCGTGCGGTGGAGGAGGCGACGGGACGCTTGCGAGAGCTCGCCGAGGCAATAGTACACTTGGATCAAGTCGCGGTTGCCGATCCGTCGGAGTTCTTGGATGAGGGAGATCCCGATCGGAAGCATGCCGTCAAACATGGGTACGAGGATGCCGCGCTTGGCATTCATAAACGGCACGCGCGCGTCCTCCTTGACGGGCACAAGCATCGCGATGTCGATCGTCTTGTACTTGTAAAAGATACAGAGAAGGATGAGGAGAGGCAGGGTCGCTTGAAGGAGGCGAATAGGCCACCCCGGGGCCATGAGGACAGACGCTGTCAGCTTAGCATGCGTCGCCGCAGCCTTGAGCGCCAGCTTCCCATGCTCCATGATCTCTGTGAAGTGTACTCAACAGAATTGGGCCCACAAGAGCCATGTGGGTGGTAGAGTATACGGTCGGGCGAAGACGTGAATAGGAGACTTGGTCAACATATCTACTTGGGTTAATTGGTCGGATCCTTGAAAACACTTGACATTTGTATTATGTGATGGTTCCGAGGCGATATTAAGGCTATTTTGACAGATTTTGACAACCTTTTGACAGGCCTAATTCGACTCATTTGGATCCACGTGGAGAATTCCGGATACGCCAATCCACCGCCCACATTCCAGGTCTGGGCGGCTGGGTTATCCGGATGAAATGGATCCCACCGCCTTGTGCGTTGGACGAGTGTCCGGATACGCCCTGAGAAGGGAGTTTGAAACCAGTCGTAACCGAATGGCGTTTCTTCGACTTCGAAGAAGTAATGGCGACTCGCCAAATGTCACAGTCGCAGCAATGGCGGCGCGACGTCGCCAACGCCGGGCAATGATGGCGGCAGGAGCGCCCACATGGCATCCGTTGATCAAAGCTACACACGATGGAGGGTATCAGCGAACCAACCTGCCGAGAGGATGCGGGGGGAGAGGGCAGCCGCGGCCGCCAGCGACGAGCCCACAAGCGAAAAGATGGGACCAAGTCGGAATGGGACCGAGCTGGAATGCCGTTGAGAAGTCGAGTCTTGGCGGACACGCGACCACCTGAGGGCAGTGTGTGACACACCAGTGCGCACCTGCCAAGAAGTACGAGTTGATGCCACCGTCCAGATCCATCCACAAACTGACTGGCAGCACCACCGCGGTAAATGCATTGATTCATCATTGCGTTGGGGATGGTCGGCGGAACCAGGGTTGGAGAGCTGGGTTTGACTGTGAACATAACAACTGGCGCACATGGATGACCTGAGTTCGTTTTTTCAAATTTTGCAATTCTTCGAGCAAGCCAAAGAAAGTTCCTGATCGGGTGAACATTCAAGCGACAAGGTGTCGTGTCGCCAACAAATTTCGGCACACAATTGCGACGTTCTCTCGCACGATGCAGGCACAGAGACGCCGACCTTCCCCAACGTCTACCTTGAGCTCCGTGTGCTTTGACCAATTTAAATTGGCCAATAGATTGACAGGGAAACTGTTGATTGGCTGAAAAGCATACAACCATTGGGGACAAGGCATTCTGGCGTTGACTTTTGCTGGGGGATCAGGGCAACACAAACGTTGTTCATCGTGGCCATCCAAAGCCAGTGATAAAACAGTTGCATTCAAGTATATACCTGAGCTGTCATTGAAGTTCTCCAACGTGTACATGCACTGTGTAGTGGCTTACGATCATACGGCAGGCCAGGCGCCTTTCGATTCCCGATAAAAACATTGCAGAATGATCCCACAGGCAGTCCGTGGAGTGTCAGTTTTACATTTAATGCTGCCACATGAAGCTCAGTCTCCGTCATCCAAGGCGAAGCAAAGGCGGCGGCCACGCCTGTCATTCACATGCTTATCGATTTGGGGAAGCCGAAGTGCCGCGTTGACGTTGTCTTGGCTTGGAAGCCACTAGCTTCTTTTATGGCATCGAACGTTTGACTGACGGCATTTGGGCTCTACCGCTCGGACATGGAGCTCCGTGGGATCTACGCGACCAAGGCCCAATACGCTCGCGCGTAATCCGTGTGCGAATTCGCCAACGACTTTCCATCGGCCATTGGCAACTCTGCAGCGTCGAGGTCTGCGAATCTAGTGGCCAAGACACCTTCCACATAAACGACGACATGATTGGCATCTACCCAACGTGGGCCATCCTCAAGACGCTCCGACCACGAAAAGTGCCTGATGTGCAACATGGCATTGCTCCACTTTTGTTCAGTGCACCAATAGAATACTAGCAACTCGTTAGCCCTATCGCGTTCATTAAGTCGCAATTGTTGACGGCACAATCGTGACAATGATCTTGACACTGCTCCACCAGCACCGCCCATCGATGGCCGAATGGGTGGTCTCAAAGCCAAAGATGGCCTGCCAAGAACATGATCCAATGATTCAATGATGACATCGAACAACCAGGACAAGATGAAAGTGCATTTACGACGCCAGGTGAGCGTTTGGACACCATGGATTTGCTGCATTCGGAATACAGCCTTTGGTGTCGTTGGCTGAGTAGATACTGAGTACACGCCGGCGTAGGTGCACAAGAGCACACAGCATGTAACTCGAGTGCTTCTTGGCTTCGCAATATTTTGGGGTTTTCGTCGTCTTGTATCAAATTGGTGGCTGACGACAGCATCCACCTTCGTGTGTGTGGTGCTTCAATCGGGGACTGACTCAAAAGTTGGTCCCCTGTTGAAGCTTACTCGCCTGAGGTTCCTTCAACCATGGTCACCAAAAATGATGGCTACCTGATACCATAGCAATCTGAGAACAACTCAGATAACCCAAAGAAGATACCCAGGAGAGTGGCACAACAGTTCTACTTGTAGGTTCGATATGGATAAATGTCGCAACAAGTTGAACGACGTACAAAGTGCTCATTGTAAATGGAATTAAGACCTGGCGTGACCTGCCCAAAAGTTTCACTTCCATTCCAATTTACGTTATTGTCTATGAGTGGGCAGCGATAGTCTGTGCATCGATCAACATGCATGTGGCGGCTAAGGCTACACATCACGGAACTTTGCTGCAAATCTCAACATCTCAGGTTATCTCAACCACCCGTGATATTTATCAAAATCGTTCATTTCCCATTAGGGGACACCAAATTACAATATACGTTTTGACAACGTTGAGGAAAATCGCGAGTGGTCGGACGAACCTGAGATTTTCCACCCAGAAGTACAGTGGATGAGTGATGCATCGATGGTTCAGGGGTCCTTCCTAACTCAGACGATGTGCAGCATCTGAGTTGACGCAAAACATAACTCGACAATGACGTGTGCCGTTCATTCTTCATTTTACCGCATCGAAATCACATGAAGACCACCATGTTGGCCACCGCAGTGCTGGCTGCGGCGTCCGGCGCAGCCCTCGCCTTGGACACGTACTCGACTAAGGTCCTCCGACACACGGTCCTCGAGACGTGCGACTTGATCCAGCCACTGGGCCTCACCCAGCTCCATCGCGGCATCCAATCCCCCACCGACACACTTGAAGAGTCGGTTCCGCGCCAAAACAAACTCTCGCTCGCCGAAATCGAGTTGAACGAACCCGTGGGCACGCAAGTGTTTGTCCAAGTGTTTGGCGGGAGCGAAGCCGCCGTGGCCACCCGCCTCGCCAGCCTCTGTCCGAATGGCGTGCGCCACAAGAACCTCCGCGAAGCCCCGGCCGCGGCCGCGACGATCCGCAAGATTGTCGACTCGGGCGACCCGAAGAACCGCATCGACGTTGTCTTTATGGGCGATGGCTACACCGCGTCCGAGCAGACGCGCTTCTTTGACGACATCCAACGCTTGACCAACGACATGTT
>VJMH01005251.1:0-37585 GCA_009835185.1 Aphanomyces stellatus | reverse complement strand
TCGTCAGTTTGGCGGCTCTGGAAATCGTGGTTGATAAAATCAAACACAAACGTCGGGCTCGAGTCGTCGTTGGCGCGAGGCAGCGTCACGGCCTTGCGGCCGTCGTCGACGCCAAGCACCTTTTCCGACGCGGTCGAGAGCGCGACTTCGAGTGTGTTGTCGGCGTCGCTGGGGCAAATCGACGGCGCTTCGAGAAACGCGTTAAAATAGTTGGTCTTGTAGACTGGAAAGTCGCAGTTCGCGCGCGGGTCCGAGCTCAGCCGACCAAACGAGTCGCAGCCAGGCGACAGCGAACCCGCGCAATAGTCGCCCCGAACAAACGATTGGTTGCTTCGGAGGTTGCTCACGAATCGCTGGATGAGGTAGCCACCCGTCATGTCCGCCGCCGCCGTGCACGCGACCATGGCTTGATAAATGGCGTCGTTGACATCGGCGGGACAGGGGGTTGATGAGGGTTGGGCCATCGCATGGGGTAGGACGAGGGATAGAATGAGGGGCATGCGCATGGTGAGAAGGTTGCACGCCGCAGGAAGGTTGAAAAGTGAGCAAACAAAAGCAGGGATTGAGATAGGGATGGGGTTGAGCGGTTGAAGTGTCTTGCCGTGCGTTTGTGTTTTCGAACATTCGACGTTGCTCCTTTGTGATCATCATGACATGCTACTTGGGCTAAACACAACGTTGTTCGCCAGTTTCTCGTGGCTACTTCAAGGAAATATAGATATCATCTCACCCAGCGGTATTGATGTGCAAATGTAGAGCTTCGCTTGACGAAGGCGCATGGAGAAAGAATCCGCAGTCACACTTAAGGTACAACTTGGAAACCTTGTTTAGAAATACTAGCTCTCAATTGGATGGTTTTCGATCATTTATTCAGCGAAATTGATGCCACATGCAACTGTGCGATAAGCAGTGTTAGCTGAAAATTTCAACGTCCAATCGTGCGCCGTTTCAAGAGCAGGTTTATGTACGCAAGTTGAAAGAAATATCTTTCACACGTCTGAGACTAGAAATTCCAAATGACGGCATGTACAGTGTAATTGCTTTTCACTTGCATTTGCCGACACCTTACCCTAGTTAGAAACTGGGATACAAAATACTTGGATTAAGGTACAATGAAAGTGGAATCTGCGAGCCACTCCCTTTTGTCAAAATTCGAACGAATTGCTCTCGTTCACCTATGCGGCACGTTGGTGCTGGTGGGACGGTGTTTGGTCATGGTTGCTATTGTTATTCGAGTCGCATTGCTACGTCTCTCGAAGCTGACGAGACGACTGACTGAAGTTGGATACGATACCATCGCAAGCCTTGCTGCTCCAGGGTAAATCTCAGGACCGTCCATCCACCCACGAAAAGTCTCAAGACCAACTCTACAAAAATATTTTAATTCGGCGACCGTTCGTCGACGGTTGATTGGATGAAATAGTACCACAAAGGGCCAACACGTGCACCGCAGCACGCACAACCACATCCGCTTCCAGCAAACCTTGCTTCCCACCTTGCTTCCAGCACACCATCACACGAAAGGTTGGAACCCGACACGGCCATATCAATATTACCACATGTGCCTCCACCACTTCTTCACCCGTCAAATTGGCGTTCGCGGTGGTCATCATCTCGTACTTGTCGGATGGATACAGTCTAGTAACTAGACTAGCTAGCAGTAACTAGACTGCCTCGACTCTAGTTGGAAGAATCCGCGAACAACACACGTGCCGCGCAGTTCACCACGGCACCACCAGCCAACACGCCGCTCCTGTGGAAGCACACGCGGCCAACGTCCACAAGGTGTCAAGGGCATCTTGGCGTCCAACTTCGTGCAAGTTTTGCCAATGTGGTATTGGCACAGTCGAATAGACACCCGCACAAACTATTCACGACGCCAGGGCTTTCAGGACAGGAGGCCTCCGTCCTCCATCTCCAATGTCGCACCGAGAGATTGGTTGCGATCATCCTATATACAACCCTTGTATTGTCCACGTATTAGTGTATCCCCAAGCCGGCGGCTTCCCGCTGCAGCTTGGCCAGTGCAATCCGGCGCTTCAAGTCAAAGTACGATTGAGACATGGCGTCGTCGTGCTTGCTAAAGATTGCAATTTCGTTTTGCTCGGCCAGCAGCGCGTTTTGTCGCTCGGCCGTCTTGACAAATGCCGCAACCATCGACGCGCGCCACGTCGACGCGGCTGGCATCCCCGCAGCATGCTCCTCTTCGTCCTCTTCCTTGTCATCTTTGTCGCCATGTGGATCGATCTCGTGCCTGGATTCGAGATGAATCTCTTGCTGGGTTGCACGGTGCCTCGGCGACGCCGCCATGGTCACCTCCGCGGGTGCCATATCCTTTTTGGTTGCCGTCGCAGCCTGCCGCTTGGTGCGCTTGCTTGTTCCCTCTGCTTCGGCTGCAGCTTCCCCCCTTCCAAGCGCGCTTCCGTCGTCGTCGTCGTCAAACCGGCGCGGCAACCGCTTCCCTCGTTTGGGCTTGGCGCTCTTCACGGGTTGAACTGGCATTGCCGTGGCCGTTCGTCCGTCGTGCAAGACGTGCGTAAACTCTTTCTTCATGAAGAGGATCTTGGGGTCGAGAATGGCTTTTTCGTAGTCGGGGACCGTCTCCCGCAGGTCCTCCCACAGGTCGCGGTAGATAAAGACACGGTCGTTCGTGTTGGCAAACTGGAGCATGGCTGCTGCGACGCAGTCTTCGTCGGACGCGCCCGGTTGAGCTTCCGACATGGCGTCGGCATAACACTCGACGAACAAGAGCAAGTCTGCGCGGAGGGATTTGAATCGGTTGTCCATGGCACACGCCGACCGTGGAAACACCTGCGAGATCTGGTTGAATTCACCCAGCACGTCAACCCAAAAGTTCTTCATCGAGTCAGACCCGCGATGGCTTGCTTGCACCACTGCCCGCATGAGCGCCATGTCTTCTTCCATCGACCAGTTCCGCCCGCGCACCATCGTCGTCGTCGATTCTCTCGCTCGCGAAACAACATGGCTTCGAAATCTTGTGTTCAAGGTGTTCGTATCCGGACCTGTATTTCCGGATACGGAACAACCGCGACGCCAATCGTCCAATCATGTCGCGCGGGAGTAAAATGGCTGCGCTCGAATGGCTCGACCAAGTTGTAATGCGCGAATGACGTGACTCCAGACGGTAACGAAAGATCAAACCAGTCGACGATGCTATGCAAAGACATGGTACCTTGTTTTTCTGTTTAGGCATGTTTCTTAGCATAGTCGTTGCAGATAAGACCTTCCTTTGAATTGCATTTGACAACACTGAAATGGGTGGTTCTCGTTCCCTCATGAGGTCGGATGCCTGTGATTGGTGGGCATGGTCCGAACGGTCAGTTCTGATTGGTCGTGACTTTAAGGAGCAGGTTAAAACAGTTGAGCTTTAGCCATTGTGGAGTCGAGACTGTTCAACTCCCAGGTTAGGTCCCATATTGCATGGCCATCACGGTACCATCTCAAGAGTTTGGCAACGAATGAATTGTTTAGGTTGGATTAAACGAAGTAACATATTTGAGTTCTCCTTGTGATAAGCTGTCTCGATGTCGCCTGCAAGCCATGATTGCGAATGGCGTGTTGATCGTCGAATTGCCCCCATGATTGGTGTAAAATATTCGAAACCGTTGCTTCCAAACTGATTGCTTCCAACCTTTGAGCGAGCGGTCACTGACTTGAGATCGAGTCAGCCCTGCTAATGCAGAGAGCTGTGCACGAAGTGGAGTTGGGCACTTGGACACAAGCACATCCTCATTGCGTCTAGTGGCTGAAAATGTGTATTCGGTCGTTGGTTTGAGTCGTCAACACCGATGCCGCCCCTTGTGGCAGAACAATATAATATACTAGTGTTAGGGTCGTTTGGACATTTGCTCAAATGTCAATTTCGAGCAGCGAGAGCGCAATCAAGACGTAGAGCGTGAGGAGCATCGAGCCTTCGATCCAATTGGACTTGCCGTCGGCGACGATGATGTAAACAAGGATCGTCGACATGATGTACGTCATCGCTTCAAACTCGTTGAAAGCGAGCGTCATTGGCGTGTCCATGACCCAGCCGGCGAGGACGCAGACGGGCGCGACGAAGAGCATGATTTGCGTGGCCGAGCCAACGGCGACGCCCATGGCGAGGTCCATTTTGTTCTTGAACGCGCCTTGGAGGGCCGAAAAGTGCTCGACATGCTGGACTGTGTTGCCCACGATCGGCAACACGATGATCCCAAGGAACGACTTGGGGATGCCCGACGACTGGGTGAGCGCGTCGACCGACGAGACGAGAAACTCAGAGAGGCACGCAACGCAAGCCGTGGTTGCGAGGAGGAGGGCCATTGCGCCAGGCAGTGACATGTAGGTCTCGTGCGGATGGGTGTTGAGGCGCGTGACGGCGGCGCAGACGCGGCGGTGCGTGACCAACTTGAAGACAAGGTGTTGGACGTACATGAGCACGAGAAAGACAGCCGTGAGGCGCGAGAGCCGAAGGACGGACGCCTTGCGGTCGTCCCCAACTGCTTGGCCGTCGTCAAACTTGCCGCCCATCGAGATGTAGTAGGACGGGATGAGCATCGCAAACGACGCAACGAAGAGGAGGCTCATGTTGATGGAAGCGCCAGTGAGGTTGAAGCTCGATTCGTGCGCGCCGCCCAGCTGCCCCGACACAAAGCACATGCCAAGGACCAAGAGGAGGTTGCTCAGCATCGACCCAATCAAGGACGACTGGACGAGGTCGACTTCGCCGTTCCGGAGGGCAAAGATCGCAATGAGGATCTCCATCGCGTTGCCAAACGACGCATTCACGAGCGAACCGACTGTGTGGCCCATGTGGCTTAACAAATCTTCCGTGGCCTCGCCAAGGATGTTGGCCAGCGGGAGGAGCGCGAGGAAGTTGAGCGTAAAGACATACGTGGCGTCCCATTTTGCCAGTGTCACGTACACGGCTAGCGGCGCCAGCACGAGCAGCCAGTGGAGTTGCGAGCCTGTGAGGATGCCCCAAAAGGCTTTCCAATCGGCGGCCAGGTGGGACAACTCCAAGTCGGTGGCAATCAATGGCTGGGATTCGTCCACGTCGTCGTCGGCTTGGGTTGAGGCTGTGTGTGGCTTCAGGGCATACGGGCTGTGGTCGTGGTGCTGATTGGGCATGGGGAAGGTCAAATTGAAAATGAATGGGTCGTCAAGCATCTCTATGACCCTCGTCCAAGTACACTCTTCCATATGGAACTGCGACGGTCGTGAAATACCGAACAAAGCACATATGAGCCTTGTTCGTCCAAGGGGTCAGAATGCCATGAACATCGTGAGGATGTATGTGCACTACCTCTGGATCATGTATCATAGAAACAAGCATCCACAGTGGGGCCAATGCGCCGGCTGAACCCTGTCATGAGTGCAGGGTATGGCATCATTGGATGCGCGCTGGCCGTGCGTCCTGCGCGGATCGTGAATCCTGTGTGGATTTGAAAGAAGTTCAAGGTTCTCCGGATAGCAGACGAAATCCGGTTATGACACGACGAAGGCCATGCCGAGGCCATGCACATTTGAAAGCATGTGGTGTCTACACATGATACGACTGGCGCGTTCGTATGCAGAGGCACACCTCCTTCAATCAAGCTTTATTTTTCACTGGTTGCTGTCTCCACCTGAATGTGCCTCAATTTGACCGAGCAACTTCACTGAATTTCCCAACGACGTGCATTCTTGATCTTGTGCGAAACGTCGACATCGTCCACGGCAATCCTGTCATGACGCCACCACAACACAGGGTCGAGGCTGTCCACGTGCCAACGTGCAATGTGCACGAGTTAGTGTGGCATCCCAAGCCCCAAAATCGCACCAACACACTCACAACGTCCATAACGTGCATTACCGCCGCCGGTAATCGTCACTCGAGTCCAAAACAACAAAGAGTGTGAGGATCGCGACGCATGTGACGGGGAGCATCCACACGGCGACCATGGACCGATACGGAAACCAATCGTCGAGGGTCGGACCCACGTTGAGTTTCATCACGAGCGGAACCGCGGCCAAGTATTCGCAAAAGACCTGTGCGAGCCAAAACCATTTCTTGAAGATTGTCCATGACGGATCTTCGCCGGCGCGCGAGTGCGGGAGGAGCCAGCCCTGGAGTGCGATGACGACACAGACGACCAATACGAAGACGTACCAGCGGCACGAGGAGCGAGAGAAGCAGCCAAATCGGAGCAAACACGAGCGCCCAGTCCCAGAGGAGCTCGCCATCGGCTTTGAGCGCGGCGCCGACGACTGTCAAGCCCAAGAGGACATACCACTGGCGCTGCAGCGCGCAGAGTGCGGTCCAGACGGCCAACGGAAGACAGACAAAGCTCCATGTGAAGGGTGGCGAGGTAGGTTCAAGGACTTTGGAGAAGAAGAGGCCTTGCGATACGACGACTAGCGCGGCCTTGAGCGCATGGACTAGGTGCTGCCACATGAACGGAACCGACGACATGGCCCGCATCCACGCCATGAGGAAGAGGATGTCGAAGAGGACGACCCCGGCGAGGACATGATACCATGTGTAGACGTGCGCGGTCGACGGTGCACGCAGCGGCGCGAGACTGCCGAGGGTCGTTGAGGATGGCGGCATATCGCGGTAAGACATTTTGTCGAGCACGGCGCAGACGACAAGGCCTGCGCACGTGCATGAGTATCAAGAAAGCCTGGACATCAAGGAGGAGGATAGCGCACATACCGATTGCCATGGCGGCGACATGCAACGGAATCGGTGCTTTTGCTTCGAACGCGAGGGTTGTGTACCATTGCTCTAGGATCCAGGTGCCAACGTCGTCGTGGGCATGATCCTGCTGGAGATGTTGCTGCGGATGTGCGTCACCTTCTTGGAGACGCGGGACGTCTGGGATCAATGGCTGCGCTTCTCCCGTGGCCCGCGGCAGGGCCGACGGCGGCGGCTGCAACCGACTCATGCGGTGTTTCTCCCACTGCCGCTGCTGGCATTTGTTGCGACTTTCGATTATCCGGATATTATCTTGTATCCGGCATTTCGACCAGACAACAGCTTCTCTGGGATGCCCTCTTCCTCTCAATCCCAGCTATTCCCATGATGGAACACATCGCGTAAAGGACATGGAGCCCACGCAACCGTAGTGTCCTAATGGAACACAACGCGTAAAGGACATGGAGCCCACGCAACTTGTGACGCCACCCGTGGTTTACTCTCTCTCCCATGAGTCTGCATGATATCGATCAAGCGATTATCTATATATATCTTGACAAATATATGTCAGAATATATCGAATTTTGGGCTATTTTGAAATATATTAAGTACGAGGCGAACTTTGGGCATGTCGAACCATTGGTGAAGATCCTCGCGCCAACCAAAAGCGTCCAAACTTAGAAAGATGTCGGACACGGACGAGCGGCCGCAGGACCAACAGCCGCGCAAGGGCAAGAAGCAGCACCGAAAGGACAAACCCTGGGACACGGACGATGTTGCGCACTGGAAGATTGAGGTAGGCTCTCCATGTGGTCCTTTCTCTCCGTTTGCTCATGCGATGTTGCAGTCGTGGAAGGACGACGACAACAAGTCGGGAATGTTGGAAGAAAGCTCGTTCGCGACGCTCTTCCCCAAGTACCGTGAAAAGTACCTCCGCGAAGTGTGGCCGATCGTGACCAAGGCGCTCGACAACGTCAAGCTCGTGTGCGAACTCAACTTGATTGAAGGGTCCATGACGGTCCGCACGACGCGCAAGACGTCAGACCCGTACGTGATTCTCAAAGCGCGCGACTTGATCAAGTTGTTGGCGCGCAGCATCCCCGTCAACCAGGTACATGTGTCTCGTCATTCCATCTCTCACACAAGCTCTCTCATGTAGGCGATCAAAGTCTTGGACGACGACGTCCAATGCGACATCATCAAGATTGGGGGCTTGGTGCGCAACAAGGAGCGCTTTGTGAAGCGCCGCCAACGCCTCGTCGGGCCCGACGGCGCCACTCTCAAGGCGATCGAGCTCCTCACGAACTGCTACGTCTTGGTTCAAGGGAACACGGTCTCGGCCATGGGTCCGTACGCTGGCCTGCGCCACGTCCGCAGCATCGTCGAGGACTGCTTCAAGAACGTGCACCCGATCTACAACATCAAGACGCTCATGATCAAGCGCGAGCTGCAAAAGGACCCGAAGCTGCAAGGCGAAAACTGGGATCGCTTCTTGCCGGTCTTCAAGAAGAAGAACGTTGCAACCAAAAAGCCGCATGTCGTGCGCGAGAAGCGCGTCTACACGCCGTTCCCGCCCGCGCCCGTCCCGTCCAAGATCGACAAGGAAATCGAATCGGGCGAGTACTTCATGAAGGAACAGGAGCGAAAGGCCATGAAGAAGGCCGAGAAGGCCGCCGCCAACGCCGACATCAAGGTACTCCACCACAAATCACCAAACCACTCATCCACTCTGAGTAGGGCCAAAAGAAGGCCGAAAAGGCCGCGGCATTTGTCGCGCCCGTGGAAAAGAAGCGCAAGCTCGATGCAACCAAACAAGCGGCCGCCGCGCCGTCCGTGGACGCGTTGAAGGAAAAATTCTTGAAGCAGGGCAAGGTACGACGCAGTCGTTTGGTGTTGGGTCGTGACGATCTGTGGTATAGGAGGCCAAAAAAGCCAAGACCTCCAAAGTGTCCTTGTCGGACTTTGTGTCCAAGTAATGCAACTCGAAATTTCATTTTTATCACCAATGCTCGACTCTCGCAACGTGATGATGGGATCGTCCCGTGTGTGACGTGATCATATCATTCCTGTGTGATCACATTTCTAGTTGGTCTTCTTGCCTTTGGCCACACGCCATGCACTCATGGGCAGCTTTTGCAGCTTGTCAACATGGCGATAAGCCACAATGAGCCACATCACCCCAATGGCCGTGCAAACTGCTGTCTCGACAAAGTAGCCGTCCGTGAGAATGTGACAATGACCGCCCATGGCTTCGCAGGCGTGCTTGGCGTCGTGGTCACTGCACGCGTTGGCCGCATCAACCGAGCAGAGTTTGGTCGAGAGGGTGTCGACAAACGCCAAAGAGAGCGAATTGGGCCACTAGACAACGACATCAGTTGATATTCAGGAGGCTCGATGGCTTTTGATACCTTGGAGCCAAGGTTGGAAATCGTGTTGAGAAACGTCATGTACGTGCCGCCAATGGTCGGGTCGCTCACTTTGGCAAAGAAGGCCATTTGGGGCACGTACATCATGGTCGCCGACACTTCATGGAGCGCACCGGCGACAAGCACGAGCGCGTAGTAGTAGTAGTGCACGTCTTCCGAGTGACTCATCACGAGCGGCGTAACGTAGACGAGGCCAGCATAGACGACGCCGACGACGAGGCGGAACGGAATCGCTGTGAGGAAGAGCTGGAGCGGCGTGTCCTTGTTCATGCGGGACGTGATGAGCACGGGCAGGACAAGGCCCAGGGGCACGAGGATGGGTGTCAGGAGCGCGAGTTTTTCCTTTTGGACGCCGTATTCGACCAATTTGAGCGACGAGACCGCGTCCGTTGCTGCAAATGCTACCTTGACTGTGAGCTGGACGGCCGTCAGCGCGAGCACCGACGGCAGTTGGATCACGGTCCACATTTGATGGTATGTTTCTGCGATTGTGAGGTTGTGGTCCGGGTCGGGCTTTTCGCGCTTGGCGACCCACACGACGAGGGTTGTGACGAGCATGACGTAGCCCCAAAACGTCATAAAGCCCGGCAGCGTGACGAGGCCTGCGTCATCGGGCACGGCGCGCAGGTACGAGTTGCACGTGCCGGCGTCGTTGAGCGCAAGAAACCCGACATAGGCAATGAAATAGCCAAGTGTTTGGCCAATCGTGTTGCATGTCGACGCGTACTCGACGTTCTTGGGGCTGAGCATCGTGAGCGCCCACCCATCGACGGCAATGTCTTGCGTCGCCATTAAAAAGTAAAGCGCAAAGAAGAAGAGCGTGAGAAGATGGACGTCGGGCTCGTCCATGTCGAGGAGCGTCCCGACAAACGGCCCGCCTAGCAGAGCACACGAGATCGAGCGGCGACGATGACGATGACGACGCACCGAGAATCATGAGGACCGCACACACCAACTGGACGGGAATGAGCCACGACTTGCGGCGTCCAAACGATTCGACGTAGATCGAGTCGACGATCGGCGCCCAGAGCAACTTGAGACTAAACGGCCACGAGACCAAACTGAACGTCGCTTGCTCTGCATACCCAACCTACGACGCAGCACGACGTGAACATTCATCGTTGTCGGCAGCAATGATCCAGACGACGGCGGCAGTACCTTGCCCTGCAAGAGGAACGGAACCGAGCTCGAAAGCCCCATGGGGATGCCTTGCAGTGTGTAGAGCACCATGAGGATCGCGATGGACCAGAGGTCGCTCGTGTCGTCTTCCACAGACGAAACAGATGCGTCGTCGTTGGATGCATGGTGCGGCTCTTTGCGCGTCGGCGGCGCTTTCGCGACGGCCGATTCCTTGGCCGCTTGGGACGCCCGCTTCTTGGCCATCCTCGTTCGGACAAAATGCAAGACACGTGTCTGGGGAATGTTGGTCGTTCAAGCTTCATCGAATCCCGGATACGGTATCCGGACTGTCACGAACCTTCAACGCATTCCACGAAGTTTGTGCGCAAGACATCTCAAATTCAATTCGTCATGCAGGATGGACCCATCAATATACCTTGGATCGCACGGTGTCGTTGGTAGACGACATCACTCTCCATGAGCCTCGCTTGGTGAATGCTTTCCGCCGAGCGAACGCGGCGAGCCCGGCAACGCCACCGACCAGAAGCAGACAACACGCCAGGGGCACCCCCAGATTCGTATTGCGCGGATGGGGCTCGAGGAGCCGGCGTCCTTCGATCGAATATGCAATCGCCGCGCGCTCCAAGCCAGCGTACGGCGTCTCCCCGATCGGGGTAATCGTCGTTTCGTGCGACCGCATGTAGTAGCAACTCTCTTGGTCGAGCTCTGCCATGATTTGTCCGACGCGGTAGGCGTCACTCGAGTCGCCATGGAATTCCTGGAGGTGTGTGATCGTTTCCTGTTGGTCGATGGACCCGTCGAGCTTGACTGAGTTTCGGTGGACAAAGAGAATATGGCCTTGGGGGTCGTACTGAACGATCGCGAGGCCGCAAAAGACGCACCGCGCCTCGCTAGGCACCATTGGAGGCGAGGAATCCATCGAGCACTTACTTGTACAGGCCGCCGATCGCGGGCGGCCGCTGCATCATGTGGTACGACGTACCTGTGTTGCGCCACGCGAGTCGAAAGAGATCCTTGTCACCCCACACGAGCTGCAGCGCGTCGAGGAGGCCAGATGTCGACAAGTACATGAGTTTGTTGAGCGCCGCGGGTGCGCGGCGGCGATCCACGAGCACTTGGCCCGATTCCTGTTCAAATTCGACTGCAAACTCCATCTGAACGAGCTGCCACACGAGGTTGTGGGCCGTCACGTCAAACAGCGAGTTGGCCGGCTGCCAAAAATCAGGCCAAAAGAGCGCGCCGTGCGTCTTGAAGAGCGGCTCGTCAAAGAGGTAGCTCGGGTCGCGCACCGGCAAATTGTCGGCATCGAGCAGCAAGACTTGGTCGTATCGCGAGTAGAATATGGCATGGGGTTTGGTGTAAAAACCGGTCGCGCGCGGGTCGAAAATCGCACGCAAGTGCACGTTCTCGTGGACAACGAGCCGCTGGACGAGGCGGTTGGTGTCAATGTCGACCATTTCGTCGGGGCGATACCACATCTCGATGGGAAGGCGGCAGCCATGCACGGCGCGGAGGAGACGGATCGCGGCGTAGGCGCTGGGGAGGACTTTGGTGTAGACAACCATGAGAATGGCCCGCGTCGGACGACTTGAACTCGAGAGCGCGAGAGATGTGGCCATGGGTATGTGTTGGTACGCTTGGCCGCGGAGCGCAAATTCCGAAAAGGCCCGCGCGAGGTCACACGTGTAGGACCGACGGGTGACGCTATGACACGTTGTGACCATGAACCGCAGGATCGCCCCCGACGTTTTGTTGCGAACTTGGCAAAAGCCCGCGCGCCGCGGTTCGATCGTGTCGTTGCACTTGCGAGTGACGAGCGCAGGTGCTAGCTCGCCCCGAGGGGTTGCCACCCCGCACGACTTTGTTTCTTGCCACTGGAGGCATTCGAACGTGTCGTTCGCCCAGATGGTGTGGATGCGATCGTCGTCGAAGTGGGGAGTGCTCTCCATCGTCGTGTCCATGTCATGGTACGCGGGAAGCTTGGTAGGGGGCGTGAAAAGCCATTTGGCAATGGTGATGGAGACGAGGACGGCGAGGAGGACGCGAACGATGACGGGGGGCTTGAAGCGATTGTGTGAGCGACGACGTAGAGTTGGTGGGAGGCAGAGTACGATCGCGGCGGTCACTTTGGACCCCCATTGCACCAAGATGGAAGACTTTTCTGTGCCTTTCTTGATCTCCCATGGGTCGGGCCGCACTAGCATCGTCGTTGCTGCAATGTGTCTTGGGGAGTAAGGTTGGCGCGCAAGGGCGGTGACGACGACGGCGACGAGATGCAGGATATCGTACAATGGTTTGATAGATGAAGACG
This sequence comes from Aphanomyces stellatus, assembly GCA_009835185.1. Taxonomy (NCBI): domain Eukaryota; phylum Oomycota; class Saprolegniomycetes; order Saprolegniales; family Verrucalvaceae; genus Aphanomyces; species Aphanomyces stellatus. The sequence continues at coordinate 25,029 of VJMH01005251.1, read as the reverse complement.
ATTAACGAGGTGGTCGTTGCCCGTTTTGATGTCGATTCTGTGTTGGAGATTTGAATTTTAAGCTTGCTTTCAGTATGTGTATACAAGACAGTTGAGAATTCCATGTCTGTGTGAAATATGACTTGGGCAACAGCGCACCTTCGGGTATGAAGCACAAGGGAATTGAATTACTTTGAACTATTGAACGTCGACGCATTGAAGGCAACCTACCGGGAGTTGACCAATCGACGTGCCTTTGTGAGTCACATGTGTCGATGATGGAAGGCGACGAGAGAAAAGCGCTGCGGTCGATGGAGCATGTCGGTGGAATGGAGACAATAGAATGGAGAGCCCAAGGATTGGGGTACTCGACAGAGATTGCGATCTGGAGTCACGAGACGCAAAAAAAAACGAGAATGCCTTCCAATGGTAATGACATACTTACTGCAGTTGGCGGTGACGACCTGTATGAATAATGTCGTTTCGATCGAAACGGGAACTCTGGCGGGGATTGATGAGTTGGCATTTTGCCATTATTATTTGATGACATGGATAACGCCACCTGCAAAATTTCGCGTGATTTGACACAGCTGGATTTGACACACTTCATGAGTATGCCGCCAATAAGCGCCAATTTGACATGTGGTCCATTAACCTCTTGATAAATGAACCTACACGAGAGACGGTGTGAGAAAAGGAGATGTCGTGCACGAGACGTAGTCTGTGCTGCGCCGTGGAGCAGATAGTCGCGCACCGTGACCCATCGAACTTGGAACACAGTGGAAGAAAATGCAAGACGCAATAGATTAAATCGAGACATTACATGCTGTGCATGTCGACCTTGAGGAAGAAGAACGAGACGAAGAACCCGATGGCACTCAAGATGCCGCCAACCAAGATTGGGAGCGCATGGCCCATGGAGCTGCGCACCAAGACGGAGGCAAAGATGAAGTTGAGGAATTGACCCATGCAGTTGGCCGAGTTCATCGCGCCCGAGAACAAGCCAAGGTTGTTGTCGTAGCCGTGGCCAATGTGGTGAATGATCATGGGGATTTGGAGCGAGAAGATCATTTGTTGGGTGATGGAGCACGCAATCACGATGATCATGTCAATCGCAATGACCTTGCAGTACGCCATGATGATGAGGAGCGCTTGGGGGATGATCGACGCCGTGATGACAGTCTTGACACCCAACTTGCGCACAAGGAACGGCATGCACGCGAGGTAGCACAAGCCAAACAAGTTAAAGATCGTGTCAGTGAGACCACCGGCCAGTTGAACGCCGTCGTTGTAGAGAGTTTGGCGCTCCGAGCATTCGGGGCGACCGCTCTTGCCGCACTTGTCGGCGTCGTCGGCAATCCCGCCCTTGACCGTCAAGCCAAAGAATTGACCCTTTTCGCCGTTGTACGCCGTGTACCCATATTGAACAAGGAGGAAGACGATGCAGTAGACAGCCAACGTTTTCGGGAGCTTGCGGATGCCAACCCAGACGGCGACAAAGGCATCCTTGAGCATTTGGCCGGTCGGGGGCTTGACGGCAGGCTTGTACGGGATTTCCTTGACAAAGTAGCACACCGTCATGGTCGTGATGAGCATGATCGCGATGAGCATGCCCAAGAACGCTTGAATGTGTTGATGGGCGGGACCGAAAAACATGATGAACCCCGACACGACAAACGAGCCAGCAATCGAGTACCCGCCACCGATGGACGCAGCCGTGACCTGGCGGTTCCCGGCAAAGTCGGCAATGATGAGCGACGCGGGCACTTGGGTGATGTTGACCGTGATGTCCATCCAGACGTAGCAAATCACGACAAACACCGTCGTCCACGTGCGGTCGTCGCCCTTGTCACCGAGCGATTCACCGATCGCAGTCGAGTTCATCATGATGGCCCAGCAGATGGCCGACGTGATCGCGCCCCAAAAGAGGAACGGGCGGCGGCGACCCCACGAATGCGTGTTGGCATCGCAGAGCACGCCCACGGTCGGGGCAATGAGGAGACCCGTCGTGGGGCCGACAAGCTGGACGGCTTGGACGGCTGAGGGGGACAAGAGCACTTGGAGGAGCGGCCCGAGGGCCGCCCATTGCGCGGCCCACGACATGTTCATGGCCATCTTGGGCGCACAGAGAAGAAACATGAACGGGATCGAGCAGCCGGTGATTTCTTCTTGGTCGGCTTCAATCAAGTTGCCGTCTTCCTTGACGTAGTCCTTGGTATATTCAGTTTCCATTGGCGTCGAAACGACGTCAGGCACAGGCGACGGCACGGGGGCGGCGGCGACCATTGTTGCGAGCGAGATCGGAAATGGAAATGAGGGTCCTAGTCTCTGTGTGGTTGTGCGCTCGCCCTTCAACCAAAGACCGTCGCACTCTTGCCACCGTTGAACTTCAAGTGGGTTCACCTATCACTGGTTCAACATTCGAACACTAACACTCCGTCCCTTCTCCGTTTTTCGTTTCGTCTTCTTTGGCCGGTCCATGAAGTCAAGACGTCCGACACATCATGGAGAAAGATATCTACCTAGTGAATCCGTGAACCTAGACCGCACCGCGGTGCCGCCAACATGGCGGACGCGGCACCTGGGACACAGAGACGAGGACGTGACGCCGTGAAAGATATTTTGCCAGCTGGTTTGAACCGGTCGAGCTAGGCATCCAAATAGCCTACATCTTGGTCTTGAAGTTGTAGACCAATTATTTATATACTCGAACCAAGATCAAAACAATTTCGATTTTATGGATTTTGCAGCTTCAACATATTGTACCCAACGATCGTGCTGTTGGTCGGGTCGCTGGTCGTGGACCATAATTCTTCTCGGGGGAAAAGCTTTGCTCAGGATCACCTCCACATTCTCACCAATGAGACCAAAATGGACGCTATTCCAAGACACCCATGAAGAGGAGCGCTAGTCTACCTGTGCACGCGGTCGTTCGGAAGGATAAAATGATTGAAGCCAAGGCTGAATAGCACGTCCAGCGGCAGTTCGCAAGAGGTGGGGGTGCGTCTATGGCGATCAGACGGGATGGTTTTTACAGGTAGGAGGGCCAAGATTAATGATTAGAAAGCTTTGCCAATGCGATACCATTGTTGGTATGCTGTCGAGCTATGCTGTCGCTTGCAACACGCGAGTCGAAAGTTGCCTTCAACAATGTGAGATTGCGTGGGCAAATAAGTTATGTTTGATTTTATTTATGCAGCAGATCCGAGACCACGTCAATTGCAACGTCACGAGCAAAGAGGTTGAGAACGAAGACTCGATCAGAGAGGGGGAAGTGAAAATTTGCAACCACGGAGCATTGGACCAACATATTTATCAAACCCCAGAACGTATATCTTGTATATCTTTCGGGCGGAGAATTGAGAAACAAGGATATGGAAAGGCAACAAGCGACGCACACACCATTATTTGGCGCATACTTCGAAGTAAGATATTTGCGAGGTTGTGAATGAGTGGTGGTAAGCTCAGGACTCGCAATAAAATATTACCTTGCCGTGCGTTTGGTTGCACTTGGCAGTCCATCTGTTTGCCACGTAATAATGGGGATAAAAATGCTAACGGGTCCACTTGCCCCATGGACGTGTGCAAGCCCAGGCGCGGGTCGTTGCGGGCGCCTTCTGTGTAGACGATGGTGGAGGAGGTCCATGCCATTATGCATGCAAAACTCGATCAAGATTAAATTGATGCATGGACGCGGCATGGACCATTAAACATGAATGGGCCTCGAAACAAATATATTTATTTTAGCCGCCAACGAGTGGCAGTTGAGTCAACGAAGGGTCGCTTTGGAATCATCCGAGATGACAACTTGAATCTCTCCCTTGAAGTTCTATCAAGTACCACCTCGACGCTGGGGGAATAAAATTGCACCACGAAACGTGGGGGCGCACCGTGGAATTAAAAAAATACTCCGAGCGAACGCAAAACTTGTCATGATTGTCATGTGATACAATCTTTCATACATTGTCGGGTTGAGCGGTATGGGGTGTTCCGACAACTAACTGAACCTGGTCGAATTGGACGACGCTGTTCGCGACGACGGAAGATCCCGTGCGACATGTTTCGACCAACTTCCGACCGAGGTTATCTTTGGCGCATGCGTTTGGCAATCAAGTCCCCTTGGAAGTGAAGTTGCCTTGTCGCCTGGTCGATGGAATCGATGGCAGACTCAGAGGCCGTCTGCGCTGCCTCGTGCCTGTCCGTTCGCTTCCATTGGCCTGTCCACGGATTCTTCCGCGGATCGTCGAACGCGGGACGACAAATTCAAAACACATTTGGTCGACTCGTAGTTCTCACGACGAACCAGCGGTTGACAAGAGAGCAGCATGAACCACAATCTCGTCCCTGCTGAATTTCCCCACAACTTTGATCCCACGATGCATCAAATGCTTACCTCCATGCCAACGGCAACCACCATTGTATGTGTCCACGCAAAGGTCGACACAGTAGCGTCGCGGTATTTTATGTTCAAGTTGAACCACCGGGCGGTCGTGAGGACGAAGGTTTGTGGTGGCAGTCCATCACAATTTGCCCGACACATCGCTGCCACAGTTTTTGTGTTGGAATATGAGGCAGTTGCTTCACTCTTGACGCACAAGAGCCGCAAGTGTGGTGTCTACCTTCTGCCGCGTACATTTGATTCGACCATCCACGAGGGGTTTCGAGTGGCATTCACTCGAAGGCACCATAACCATAGAGGAATCTTCATGAGCATCCCTTCAAGCGACAATGTTGCAGATGGACCCCAAAGCAAGACATGCGCCCCCCTCCTCTTCCTGTCGTCTCCGTGTATTCAGAATCCACGCGTCAAGTCGACTCCTCTGCGATGATCTCATGTCATGCAGCGCAAGAGTGTGCGAGCAGACACGACGACTCCAAGAACGTCCCAAGAACACTATGTCCCAGCGACATCAAATTGAGCGACACGACATGCTGGCTGCGGAGGACGCCACGTCTCGTGGGGCGAGGACTCACTTTTCCATGTCTCGAAGTCCAAGGCGGGCCAAGAAATACAGAGAGCATGGTCTGCAAAGTTGCCTCCCAATACTCGAAGCGAGGAGGTAGACCTCGACGACACTGTTGTCCTTCAGTACATAGCTGCGCTCGTCTTGAACACATACGAAACGACCAAGGGGTTCCTCGGACCCCCATCATGCCGACTCGCCCGTGCTCCACATGGCGTCTGTTTGTCCATCACACAACCTTGAGACTGCCATTCTATTACGACGCGTCTCAATCGATGTGTCTATATGTTTACATGTATCGTTCGATGCCTTGGAAGAACGGAGGTCGCTTGACCCACGATCGTTTGGTCACTTCGTCGTCCGACGCGAGGCGGTAGCTTCCATCCGTGTCGCGCATGTACAGCGGCGCCTTCTTCTTCGAGATGTCCTTGATCGCAATCTTAAACTTGCCCGTTGGGTTCAAGTTCTTGGCAAAGCTGGGGAGGAGCGTGACAATGTTCTTCTCGGCGCCGCGCTGGAGCGCGATGGCTTCAGGGACTGTCACCTTGTCGGAGCCCTTGACCTTGCGGGATTGGCGCGTCAACGGCGGCAATTCGTCGAGCATGTCGTCGCGCAAGAACAAAAAGTTGGGTTCGCGAATCTCTTCCGGTCGGTGCGCTTCCTCCCATTCTTCGTTGGTAAGGATCGCGGCGACGCCGTCTTCGGCTTCGTTGAGGCTGTTCGAGATGGATGGCGCGGCGGTCTTGGGCTTGTAGCCGCCCTTGCCGTTCACGGCGGCGACGGGGTTCTTCACGCCCTTGGCCGCTTCCTTGCTTTCCTTTTCCTTTTCTTGCTTGATGTTGAACACCTTTTCACGCAATTCGTTGATCGAGTGCCCTGCAAGTGGACGACGATGAGCATCACGAGGCTGGGAAGGGAGAACACGCAGGATCGAATGATGGAGACGTACCACGTTCCAAGCCCTGAAAGACAATCGTGGCTTCAATGCGTTCGACCGAGACGCGGTTGTTCGTCGCGAGCTTTTGGATCGTGTTGACCAACGGATCGGCCATGTATTCGTCAAAGATGCGGATGTTGTCGGCTTCGTCCAAGCCGACACCGTCGGGGTTAAGGTCGATGAAGAATTCTTCTTCAAAGTCGGCCGCCGACTGGAGGACTTCCTCGCCGGGGGCCAGCGGTTCGACCTCGCTCGTGTCGATTTGATCGGCGAGCTTGAGGAAGCGCGACGCGTTGGATCCTTTCTTGGACTTCTTGCCCGACGACGAAGAAGAAGAATCTTCTCCCTCGGTCGAGAAGGGACGCATCATGCATGTGGCCGCACGGAGGGCCGTCTTGCGTTGCGCAGGCACACGCGCCAACGCCGCGCGGGACAAGACTTGACGCAGCATCCTGAAAGACAAATGCAATCGAAAATGACTGGTGCAAGTCACAATCGAACTTAAAATTTTCTCTAAGTACGTTCTCATCACAGTATTTCAAGTTCGAACACTATATATTCAAATGTAGAAGGAAAATAGAGTAATTTGTCACAACCGTTGATGTCATTTTCAATTTGAGTTCACATAATTTGATCTCGTCCATGTCCTAATGGGACCAGATGTTTGCCCTGTGTGTTGCCCTGGCGTTCTACTTGGATGTAGCCGTCTGTCCAATTGCAAGGAGACTGTTAACTTCCGGGCATTCTCAGGCGCTGAATCGCACGTCAGGCCCAAGCCATGCATGCACCTTGATGTTCTTCACCATCGTGGAGGTGGCTCGTGTTGTGCAGCAGGTATGACTTGGTAACACTGAGCCCCTTTCACTGGACCTCTCTTCTTGGCATCCAGTATTTCCTTACCGCCGCGCATGTCGACCATCTCTTTGTCTGCTCGTGGCGTCTTGTGCTTGTTCATGTTTGGGTCTTCATGATTTACTCCCTCTTCCTTCTCGTCAGTTTGCAACCAATTTCCAAGTCTGATGGATCGTAGCCATTTTTCCTCCATCAAGACGTCCAAGGCAAGCGCGGGGGCATGTGGTATGTCATCGGTGCCTCCTTCGCCTCGTTCCTTGTCTTTGCCCCGTGTCTCCTTGCAGCCATCTGCGCCGACTTTGCCGTTTCGTTCGCGGCCGTCGCGGTGTTCAAGCCTTGGGTCTTCTTGACCCATTGCTTTTACATGGTATACAGTTGCAATTGACACGTATTACCACGCTACATGATTAGATGGCCATGCACTTGATAGTATCGGACAACAAGCCCACACAATGCCACACCAAAGAATTACGTTGTATGGGTTTGTCGCTTTTACTTGTTCAACGTGGTTCTGACCAAAGACACGACAGACCGACAAAGGTCTCGTCCAACCCCTCAAAAGGTTGTATAGGCTCTATCTGTCGCTTCATCCAACCACAAAATCATTGGCCCTGCGATGCAATTGCACGACGAGGCAGGACTCTTCCAATCCTGCACCTGGGTGCAATCTCCTTGTACTCGCCAGTGGTTGAGGGCACGTCCGAGAGAGGATCATTCTGCTAGCGACGCAGGACCATGACACTGACTGACGGACGGTGACACCTTTTGTATTCCTGTTGCTCTCCCTCAAAGCAAAAATCCAAAATCAATCCATTCTTGTCGTTGATTGGTCCAAACCACGATGTATCCGGTTTAATCCGGATAATCGTGACGAGACCTGTTGGAAGCAGGGGCGAGATCCCGATGGAGCATCGGTTCAAGGTACGCCACCGCCGCCGCGTCTCCAAGGACCCAGGCACCGACATGATGGTCTAGGACAAACCCATGACTTCTTTCTTTGGACGTGGAGGCCGATGGGGACGCGCAGTTGTGTGTATCGTCGTGTCCCTCGGCCTTCTCGCGATGGTGCAAGTCTCGCTCGTCATGGATTGGATCCCGTTCGACGATGCGGCGATGCCGCCGACACTCCGCGGCGCCGAGAGCGATCCGTCCTACGATGTTCTCGGGGATATCTTGCACCTGAACAACCTCAACGAAGCTTGCATCCACGAGAAGGACGCGGTCATCTCGTACGCGTACAATAGTTCGACCCTCGACCCTGCGCTGGTCCTCCACAAAGACATGGACCATACGATGCTCATCCAACTGCTCTCGCATTGTCCTGATGTAGACGTGTACCTCCCATCGACTCTGCGGGATCACGGCTACTGCGAAGACGGTATGACTCTTAAGGAACCCATCACACTCAGGTCGTCGCAGGCATGGCGTACGCCAAGTTTCTCAAGACGCGTGTCCTGCCACGGTGGGTATTTGACATTGAATTAAAGCACAAAGGTAAAGTGCATGAATCGAATCATCGCCAATGCGTCTTGGGCAGGCAGATCCATGACGTATTTTGACCTCTGCCCCCAATCGGCCATCTTGTTTATGAATCATTATTGGGACGAAATCCCCGACATGGCCACGTTTCCCAAGGTATAGCATGATCGTCTGTTTGACCAATCGTTGATTCGTTGTAGACGAAAAAAATCGTGCTCATGCCCAACGTCGAAAAAGCCGAACTCGACGCCCACCATTACCTCCGCGTCAATTACGTGCTCGCGAAAACATACGATGGTTACCAACGCATCACGTCCTGGTAGCCATCCATTCACTTGTGTTGCTAACGACTTTGTCCCCAGGTATGCACGGGAAGGCAATCCGCGACACACCAAAGTCCTCTACACCCAGCACGTCTCGTCCGACCCGACCTTGTTTGCCCGACGAAGTGGCGGGGGTCATCATGGCCCCACGCGGGATTTTACAAACTTGCGCTTCTTTCACGCCAACGACCACAGGTAAGCCACGACGACAACTTGTTCATATGTCAACACACATACTCGACAGCACGGAGAAGAACACGGTCAATTTACTCAAGTGTTGGGCGCGACGACCCGACTTTCCTCCCTTGGACATTTATTCAATGGACGACCAGAGCCGCGAGACGTTTAATGCGCTCTTCAAGACAACTGGTGCCCCCGAGAATCTCCGATACCACTGGGGCGACGACATGGATTACACAACGCTCGGCAAGCTCATGGCAGATTCGCCCGTCGTCTTGTGCCCGAGCTCGATGGAAGGGTACATCACATATTTATTTCATTACAATTAAGATGAAATGATTGTAGTTTTGGCCATGACATCAACCAAGCTCGTGCGGCCGGAGCCTTGGTGGCCACAACCGACGCGCCACCCATGAACGAGTTAATTGACAGCGCGTCCGGGGTCCTCATCGACAATGTTTTGCGACCGAATCCACCGTAAGAGTTTGTTGAGCTTTATGTTTCCATCTAAGGTTTGTGACAGGACACAGCTCATGGGGAAAGGATACAAGACGTTTCGAGACGGAGAGTCCCGCGAAGGGATGGAGTACGACGTCGAGCCAGGACATATTTGCGACGCCGTGGATTTGATCCTCGAAATGTCACCGGACGCGCGACGGACGTTGGCGCTGGCTGGCCAAGAGCGGTATTTTGCCCAAGTACAATACTTTCGCACGCAAATGCACGCCCTTCGAAAGCAATTGCTCTTTGATCTCCATGGCGAAATGTAAATACAAGTCAAACGTCAAAGTCGGAAAAGCAGTCGTTGTGACACATCGAGAGATGTAGTATATTTAAAACCCGCGTGTTTGTTGCCCTGGTTTGGGGATGGAAATTGGGAGCATATTCAATCCCGTCAACCAACACAAACTCGAGAACCCCAACTGAGAGACTTGAATTTATATTTTGCTGGAATTTAGAGGCCATACATATTATATTAATATAGTCAGCGACACTTCTCGAGTTGTTGCACCAAATCCCATTCGTTTCTGAAATGGTCAATTTTATTATATATTTGGTCTACAGTAACTGCCAGGAAATGAAACCGCGTCAGAGGGCATGCAGCTCCAACAGAGAGATATCAAGAGACCAGCATGAAAGGACCTCGAGTGACTCCTGATGTACTTTGGACAGAGAAGAAAGATGCCCCGCGAGCACAACGCGACAAAATGTACTGTATCCTCGGCGCTCTGTATGTTGTCGCGACGGGTATAGGAGCTGTCGTTTCCTTGGTCATCATTGCACCAAATGTCTCGAACGACAACCTGTGGCCAAACATGAACACGACAGGCGTTCAAACATTCCTCGGAGACTTGTACAACGTCAAACTCGCCACGGACACACGAGGAACTTTTGACCTATTTGCCGTCGATGCTGCGTTACCCAAGGACTACTCTAGCTCGACGACGTTTGTCGACATGCGACCCGCAGCAAATCGAGCTCTTCTCTTGTCGCGCCTGTCCCTTGACCAAGCAATTAAAGTTGTGCGCTCCGTCCCGTTCAGCGAAAACATCCAAACCATGTCGATGCCATGCTGGGCTGACTTGAACCGCAAGTACGAAATGGCGCACACAGCTCGCCATCAAGCGTTGTGCAACCAACACCGTGCCATGAATGCAGCCTTTTATGTCGAAGCGCTTTTTCGCAACCTTGGACCGACGGATTTGACCACCTCGACGTACTTGTCGGCCATTCAAACGAGTATTTTCGACTACGTGCACACAACGCCTGGTGGCACGCTGTGGGTTCAAACCATGCTGCATCCAACGTGGCTAGCCATTCCTGACGAAGTGACGTTGTGGCAGTCGCTCGGCCTCGAATACTTTCAAAATAGTTTTCAAAACTACTATCTTGAAGGCACGCAAGAATCGATCACGATCATTAATGCCATGGGCATGCGTCAAGGCTTGACGATCAGTAGCTTCACGGCAGCAAATCGCCCCAAGACGATGTGGTCCTCGGTAAAGGCATACCCAGGGTTTTGGAACGACATTGATGCTTGCGCATGGTTTCAAGCGAGCGCGATACGAGCAGCCCCCAACAACTTTGAGATCATCTATGGCGCGGACTGGGAATCATGGGATTACTATTATATTGGCGTTTTGGGCACCGAAGCAACGTCGATTATTCGGACGTCCCTTGGTCCCCTCACACTCATCGACGTCTTCTTGATCCCACCACCTCCAATTTTGCTCGACCTTGTTGCGGCGTATCAAAGACTGTTAAATTCTGCGCTGTTGGAGGGTGGTTCGACTGGCTACTTCGCATTATCGGAGCCACCGATCGATGTCTCCCCTCCAGCATGGATACATCCTGGTGCTCTGTACTATGGTGGCAATCCCTTATGTCCGTTTGGGCAACCTAAATCCTTTGTACAGGCATCATTTGGCTACTACGACGATTGTGGGGCTCAATTTGAGCATACGCTTCAACTGAAACGTGGCAGTCTCCTCTTTGCCATTTTGACAACTGGCATCCAACAATCGGACATTACCGCAATCTGTCGGTTATCGTCCCACAATGACACATGCATTCAAGTCCTGTCTGCAGCGATGAAAATATTCAACAACCTCGTCGGCACAACTAGCGCCATGGCAAATCAAATTGAACAAGCGTTGGAGGTTGTACATGCCCTGAACATCACGTTTGTTCAGTGGGCCACGATCAACAACTCCAACGTTGTGCTTCATCAACCCATGGTATCCACGAGCCACGATCCGTGGTCATTCATTGGCTGGATGACCATGTACGAATGGGTCATGGGCCAGCGCGAAGTGTACACGTTCGAAGGCGACTGGGACATTTGGACACTCATGTCGCGCCACCATGACTTGATTCCATTTGCAGCCAACGCCGTGGAATTGCCTCAGAGTGCCATCAAGTACTTGTGGTACGTTTGTATTTATGTTTCCTTTGTACTGGCTCTCGTCCTCCTCCTTGCGCTGGCGTTTGGCACGTTCGTAGCGCGCTTCGACATGGACGGCCGGAATCTTTTCTTTTCCAATCGCCTGATTGGCGGTGCGTGGATCGGTCGTCCGTTTCTGCTCGTGCGTGGCGTGACCTCGATCCTTCTCCTCGCCACGTCTCCCGTGGTCTTCCATTCGTACTCTGGTTTTGCCAAATTGGATTTCGTGCCGAGGCCACTGTGGCACACGATGCTCTTGGCGGGGGAAGTGACGTGGGTCTCGTACGTCCTCAACGATATTTTACTGCCCATCACGAAACCACACTCGGCCACATATGCCCCCCTGAGTAGTTTTATTACTTGGCTCGTCGTCTTCGCCATTGAATGGACCGATCCATACAAAGCCGTGGCGTCAATCGGACGAAAATGTTTCATTCTATCATTTTCACGCGGGCTCCAGTGCTCCAATGGAGACATTCGTATTGGAAACGAACATCGTACGCTGTTGCTTGGTTTGGTATCTGTGTTGAGCGTGCCACTAGCGTATTGTATAGTGGCAATCGTAAAGAGATCGAAAATTACTCCGAGCGCGACACGACCTGCAGTCGTGAGTTTTTACCTCACGAGCTCGTCGGAAGCATTTTTACTCTCATCGCCAAACAAGTTGGACGTCGCTGCGTGCATCTTGTCCGGCCTAATCCCGCTTGGACCGTATCTCTTTGACATTAAGAATTGGATCATGTTCCCCACTGATCGCATTGATGGAGCCTTTTACGTCCTACCAGACGCATTCCTTGAAGTACAATCGCCTGCGAGTGCGCTTATGAGTATGCGTCGTATTCAATCCTTCCAGGCACATCAAACTCGTTCGCCGTCTACGATTCGCTGGCTCGGCATAGTCGGGCTCCTGTACATGAGTGGTGCCATTTTAAGTAGCTTTCTTTACCTCTTTGCAAGCGAAGCATACTTTGCCAATGACTTTCTATGGCTTGGCTTTGGTGACACCAACACACAAGCCTTCTTGGTCAATTGGTTCAATGTTCAACTACAATTTGCGAATGCCACAACTCCAAAGCAAATTGACTCGCCTGCTTATGGCGACTATGCCACAACCAACAAGGTCACCCAATACAATGTATTTAGCTCAGCTCTGTATCCAATCATGATTCAAGACGAAGCCAATTCACTAACAAACGTCGTTAACGGGCTACGAACTATGGATACCAGCTATTTACCGTGGATTGCAACATCTTTTTGTTTTGCTGACTTTGGAAAACAATGGCAAATGGCTTTCAGCGTCGAGCGACAGCAGCGATGCATTCAAAATGAAGGTGACAACGGGGCAGTGTATTTGGAATCAATTCTGCGGAACGCAAATTATCCGTCACTGAGCTTTTATTGGGGGACTTCCTTTGAAACAACAATTTTTGCTCCGATTCAAAACACCAATAACGGCGTTTCTTGGGTCAACAAGATGAAGTCATCAAACACCCTGCCCATCGCGGCAGAAGTCGAAGTGTGGCGTAACAAAGGTATTGAGAGGTATACGACAATGTGGCAAAATTACAAGACATTGGGAGTGACAGAATCGTTTTTGATATCGAACTACGCAGGCACAGGATACGAGTTGACTTTGAAAAAATCCAATAGTTCGTTTCACTCGTCGGCAGCGACGGCATTCAAGATGTATTCACCACTAGCAAACTATTTGACCGATGCTGCTGTCAACAACTCATTGATGTCAGGAAAGAGCCTGATTCGAGGAACCCCTGTATTTGCATTTGCCAACACAACTACCCAAGACTACTTCCTCGCGAACGACGTGCTCGCATCCCCAATGGACCCACTATTTGTTATATTTCTCAATACCATTGGCCCTTATGGCGTAATCGACATCAAACGTGTAGCAGCCCCACAGAATCTGCGCGACCTCTTTTACAAAATGCGAAAGTTCCTCTTGAGCAAGCTAAGCTCGAGCGATGCAATGCAAAAAGAGTATTGGACCATATACACACAATTCTTTTTTTTGCCGCAACCAAGCGCGTGGGATCCACCGGCTCTCATGTGGGGTGGCGATATAAACTGTGGACTTAACTTTGGTGGGAATACGACATTTCCGTTGGAATATTTTAGATCCACTGGATTATGTGGAAATATTTTTTGGGATTTCATGAAGCCATTGACGCAAAATATCTGGATGTCAATCTTGGCCATGGGTTCTCAGACTCCACCCAATGCGACAGGAGTCTCATTACGGGATGTTGGTCATCAAAGCAATGTTTATGCTATCATTATGGATAGCATAGCCATGATGCACAAATATATGAGTGACGAGGAGATTGCACAATTCGATGGCTTTGCGATGGCGGCGAAAAGTACTATTCGCGACAAATTGAAACTGCAACTAATTCAGTACCTCAGTGTGGACGGCGCATCATTCTATTTCTCCCGCGTAAATTTTTTTACCCCAACGGAACCAGATTTTGAGTTTTTTATGTGGCTCTATTTGCTGGAGTGGGTCGAAGGAAAACGAGAAGTCATTTCAATACATGGCACCCTCGACAACTTGACAACTATCTCATCGACGAAATTGCTTACTCAGAAACTTACCAACGCAATTGAAATTCCAGTCAACGTCGGCCGCTTTTTCTACACTATGACATTTTATGTGACAGCAGTCCTTTTTGGCGTTGGGTGTGTAGCCACCATGTACATTGTCTCAAGTCGCGGTTATGTTGATGGCATTAACGTTATTGCGTTCAATTACGTTGCCGGCCACGTCTGGATAGGCCGCCCACTCATGCTTCTCCGCAGTCTTGCGTCTGTTGCTCTCCTCTCCACCTCCGAATTGAAATTAATTGCCCCCGGGTCTGCTTTAACGTCCTATTTTCTATCTTCACCACGAGACGTTCTCACAACACTCGTGTCGTCGGGGGAGATTTGTTGGTTTGTGTACGTCTTGATCGATACATTTTCCGTCTTCACTGGTGAGTATACAGCATTCTATTCAACGCCAAGTGTCATATTTGTCAGTGTGTCTGTGGCCATCTGGAGTTTTACGTCACCCACGACCCACTCAATTGCGCTCTCGAGGCAATGCACCGTTGTTGCCGTCGATTTGGACGTCTACTGTGTCAGTGGCGTGGTCAATATAGGCGATGTCAACCGCTTTGGTGGTTTGGTTGGCGTTGCTTGTGGCGGGTGTTTGATTTCGTACCTACTTGTGCGTATATTTGTCAAGCAGCCACCTCGTTTACCCCCCTTATCACCCTTACTCTACTCAGCGGCTAAATCTGAGTTTGAGCATACGACACATGTGAATTGGGAGTTCGAAGGCGTGTACTACCTCGACAAAGCATCGGCAGTCATGACTGGTATCCTGACATATGAACTTCAGGGGTACTTGTACATTGCCGACATCAAAACCTGGCGGGTATATATAATACCCCCGAAAAATCAAACGAATGGCGGCTCAAGGTCACTTCCACCTCACATCCAATTTGCACTACCACTTGTAACTTCAGACGTCTACATCTAAGAGATGTAATTACCAAGAATAATCCGTAAATGACAAGATATGCTGTTACTCTCTGAGAATTCTTAATTTCATCTACAAGTACAAGTATCGGAATGGTTTGTCGATGCCTACAAAGCATCGACCTTCGTCACATAAAAAAATTGAATTTTATTGTGGTGGTTTGGTAGAACAAATTTCAATTCAATGCAATGAGGGGTATCGCCGGTCTTCAAAGGGAAATGTTGTAATCGTCAATCGACCACGAGTCAAACGGTACAATAATGTGATACAAAATGACGAGGCGATGGCATCATGTACAAATGGAGTCCATCCCACATAGCCCTCCTCCCAATCGTTGCCCCCATCGTGTACGTCGTGTATGTGGTCGCGCCGGCCTTGGTACTCACGTTGCTATTCAAATGGCTTGTCGTTGGCCGTTACACCCAAGCCGAGTATGCCATGTGGAGCTGGCCCGTGACTATCTGGGGTAAGGCGAAGATCGCCATGTGTTAGCAAGACGTGTGAAAAGGAGCCTCTCATGTGTTTGCTCATGTCCTAAGCATTGACCATTCCAGGCGTGCAGTCAAATGTGTGTATTCGTGGCAAAACGACTGTATAATGCAAGTGATAAGTCGGTTGACTACATCGTCGCTTCCATTCACTTCGACTACTCAAGCTTCTACTCCCAAAGTAAACATTTGGTCGAAGGATTCATAAACGTATTGGCAGGGCACTTGAAGACGCGGGCAAAGTCAGGGTTGTTTTGGAGCGCGCCATACACTCGAACATTCTCGGGCGGGTGAACATCGCGTAGCCAAGAATTCAGCATCTCGTCCGTGTTCTTTGAGCACCACGTCTGCGCAAACGCTGTGAAGAAGAGTTTTTCACCCGTCTCAGACGTGTACTGGGAGTCATAGCCAGACTGGAGGTACTGCTTGTAGGCACGGAAACTCGTCTTGAGCCCGCCATTGTCGGCAATCGTTTCCCCCAACGTGAGTTTGCCATCGACATTGCCCAGCACTTTGCCCGAGATTTCACTCTTGACGACAAAACTCGAGTATTGGTTCACGATGCACTGAGCCTTCTTGTCAAACGCTGCGCTTGTTGAGTTGCTCCACCATGGCTCGATGTTGCCATCGCCATTGTATTTCCGGCCCGAGTTGTCAAAGCCATGGGTGATTTCATGCCCAATGCCCGAGCCAATGGCACCAAAATTCTGCGCCGCGTCAAACTTGCCGTCAAAGAATGGCGCTTGGAGAATGGCAGCGGGAAAAATGATCTTGTTGGTGCTTGGCGAGTACATGGCGTTGACATCTTGTGCCTTCAAGCCCCACGTCGATCTGTCAACCGTCGTGCCAAGCAATTTCATGTTGTTGTCCACCTTTTGTTGGTAGATGGCTCCTCGATTGGCCACGTAGGCCATGGGATCCAACTCGACATCCGGATAGAGGTCGGGGTGGGTCGGTCCACCAAGCAAATGGATGAATTTGGATAGCTTCGTCTTGGCGCTCGCTCGGGTTGCGTCATCCAGCCAATCCGAGGCGTCCAACCCAATTTGAAACGAGGCTCGAATAGCACGCACCATCGCATCCGCTTGCGTTGCTGTGTCGTTGGACCAGGCTTGCTCCAAGTAGTACTTGCCAAGGAGTTCTCCCAAGAGGCTGTTGGCTTGGGTCGTGCAAAACATGGCTCGCATTGGCTCCACTTTTTGGCCACCAATGGTCTTGCCAAACAGTTCCCAATGGGTCGTGTGGAAGTGTGGGGTCAAATGTGGCGCGGCGTTGTGGAGGAGGCGGTACGTAGCGACCAGTTGCACGTCTTCAAGAGGTGTGGTTGCGACCAAGGCTTCGATACTGTCAAAGTAGTCGGCGTTTCGCAATACGATTGTCGATGCAGGGCCATTCGTGTCGTCCGTCACGTCAAAACCGTAGCTTGATAGAACCGAACCAACCGTGAGCGGGTACTTGGCGTTCACTTTGGCAAATGTGAGGGGAGGGTCGTTTTGAGTTGTTGTGACCTCCATCGCTTTCAACTTGGTCAAGGACACCCCAACAAGGTGCCGTTCAAACGTGACGATCTTGGCCACCGATACGGCCACCGCGTCGCCGTCTTCAGGGTAGAGCCCTGCGAGGGTCAACAAAGCCGAAATGTATGCCTTGTATTTGGATTCGATGGTGGCCCATTTGGCTGGGTCCTTGTAAAAGCTCATGTCCAACGGAAGCGCCGATTGGCTACCATAAAGTACATTTTTAGTCGCGTCGTTCGTGTCGGCAGCCACAGAGACTTTGGCAAACCCCAAAACACCCAGTTTGCTCAACTCAGCGATGGTGAGAGCGATGTCTGGAATGGAGTCGGCGGCGTCGATGGCGTCGAGGTCAGCTTGTATTGGTTCCAACTCAAGATCCGAGAGCGTATCCGTGTCCATACACGACGCGTAAAATTCGCCGAGCTTGGGCTTGTCAGCCTCAAGTATGGCTTTCAATATGGCTTGGTTTTGGATGTCCAAGAGGGTAAAATTAGGGTCAATGTCAGCATGGTCGTCGGGGATCACAGCGTCCTTGTACCACCCACCGCAAGCGTGCTTGAAAAAGTCCACGCAGGGATCGACGGTGGGGTCCATAAGCTTGGCCACGTAGTCGGGAAACGACGAGGTGTTGCCGGCGTGAACGGAAACGAGGAAAGAGGCGGCGAGCAGCGGGGGGAACAAGATTTTAACCATGGTGGTGGCGTAAAGGAAGTAGGAAAATGACCAAGGTCGAAATAGGAGATGTCTTTCACCAAAGCTTGTCATCATCAACTGAAGACGTGGCGGGACGACATTGATTAGTGTGGACAAATCAGGTTGCATTGGATAATGTAGGAAAACTCAGGTAAAATGCGCGTACGTCGTTGTTAGATTATAGTATGGCTATATATGCTAATAATTGGTATGGCTGTCTACACATACAAACCACATATTTGAAACAGCACGGACGCACGACGTTGGTTGCGCCGTTGTGAATAGAGATATTCCTCAAACAGGATGAGGTTGCTCAACGAATCTATTAAAATCGGTCAACATGAGAAGCTCTCTGCACACGTGAGAAATATCAAAAAAGGAAAAAGTACGTTTTTTACAATTTCAATTCAAATATTGGCGTTTGGATTGTACTTTTCAAGCTGCAGTCTTTGTATCAAAATCCCACTCTCAGATTACTTTCTGCGATCGAAATGTAGGACAACGCAGTAAACACAAAGTTTCGCTAAAAAAACACAACTGACAATAATGGACCAGAGCTCTACGTAGAACAATTGTTAATTCGAGTTTGAATTGGAGTCTCACTCTCGACCGAATCGACTTGCCGAATCGATTTCCCAATCGCCTAACCCATCAAATCACAGAAAGAAATATTCTACCAACAGTCCAGCATGTGAAATCAACGCCCAGTCAATTGACGAGTCGACTCTTTCAGTCGCCTACGAAGTCCACATTTCGGCGTAATAGACAATACTATATAGTACTCTGGTCACGTGGACATACAATTCAACAAGCCCAGTTGCCATACATTCTACTTAGAAGTTTGAATTTCCTCTCAAACTCGCCGAGTCTTTCACTCTACCAAATCGTCGTTGTGCGGCCAAACAGTGTACAGTGGCTTCCAAAAGTGTCCGTGTGGTTAAAAAATTCGGAAAATCAGTCGTTCGAGGAAGTCAACTATCTTTGTTGTGTTTGAATGAAATTTCCAAATCGGGATGGATGTTGAGCACCTCGAAACATCCCACTACATCCACAGAAAGCGTAACTAGCAAGCCAAACGTAGAGTCGAAAATATTTGGCCAACTCGTAAGTGTTCGTTCAAAATACAAAATGATGGATACATGATATTAATCAATTAAAAACACTCGCTAATACTTTTCAGCTCAACTTTTTTTCTTAACAACCATGTCGAGGCGCGTTGGCATGCCCAAAATGAGCTTGCAAACGTAGTCGACTTGCGTTTCATTTCAAAATTGCATGAATGTAGCCTTGAGGTTTTCAATTGATAAAGCTGGCGATTTTCTCATCTTTCGATCGACATCTGCCCGCAGGTGCTCAAACGGGTTCAAATCTGGACTTTGGTGTGGATGCGGGAGTTCCAAAAAGGTCAAACACACAACCCCGTTTTTGCCCATGCCCCCCAAACCATTACGGAATTTCTTCCACTCTTGAATGTTGGAGCAAAGCAGGCATCCTTTAATTCCTCGCCAGCTTCTCCAAACAAAAATGCACTCGTTGGACCTCTTGAGATTAAATAGACTCTTATCGGTAGGACCTTTTGTGCTGCTGGTTGGCCTTTGCACAGTCAAGGCGCTTTTTCTTGTTCATTTTGGAAGGAAAAGGTATTTTTTTGCAGCCTGTCTGTTAGTTCCAGTGCTTCGAATGCAGCGCAGGAACGTTTCCTTGGACACTCGAGCATCGTGGAGCACTTCCAGTGCATCAACAAAAAATTCGGCGCAAAGGCGACTATCTTTTCCAACTTCAATGGCGATGATTCGGTCGATCTGATTCGTCGTGATTTTTGGACGGCCACTTCGCTGTCCAATAGAGACAGTTCCAGACTTCTTGTAGTTCTCGAAGATGTACTGGGAACGTGGGGGCGGCAATTTGAGCACTGCGCCTACTTGAGCGTACGGATACCCATCGAGCTTGAGGCGGACTACTCGACGACGAAAATCGTCAAAATATTCGTGCCGGGTGGTCTTTGGGGGCATGGGTACAAAGAAACTGGGGGATTGAAATAGAGAACCTTCAGGGGTCAGCTAGAAATGTTTGAATGTGAGCTTTCATGCTAAAAAGACTCAGGAATGCAGTGGTGTCAGCGTTGTTGCCTCTCCCATATGGACACTTTTGACACCACTACTTTCTTCGGCGCTCTCTATTTCGAACCACCAATAGCGTCAGTCGATTCTACTCTCCCTTATCTATCGATTAGTGTTTTTTACTGTATTCCATTTATGCTAAAAAATTGGACCACACGGACACTTTTGGGAGCCACTGTATGTACTCCCTCTGTACGGAAATACTGTGTGATGCGAGAGAACTCACGCAAGATGCCAAGTTGAAAGTCAGGCGGGCTCTACAAATGTCGACAGTTGCTGGGAAACTGGCGTACGGCTCCATCAACCGGACTGCCGCGCTGTTCAAGCTCCATCGTAACTGCGTCTCAAGAATCTGGAAGGCGTTCAAGGAAGACGGCCTGGCGCCAAAGTAGGTTGGATGAGTCGGGCGAAAGCTCCGTTACACACCGGAAGACATCGTCGCAACGGTGGCAGAGGTTCCAAGGCTCAACAAACTACGTCGCGCAACCGACGAGCCGGAGACAATGGTGACGACTCTCACCGGCGTGTCGGCACTTTTTTACCGCGACTACGTGCCTCATGCATCGATCGGCGATGTGGCGCTGGCTAGTCTGTCAACAGATGGTTGGACATTTGTCGAAAGTCGGCAGCCACCAAACAGCCCGGATCTAAACGTTCTCGATCAGGGGTTCTTTGCGTTATTTAAGCGCTTCAGTATAAAGTAGATAGTTAAAATGACTTCCTCACCTTGCAGGCTGTAATGCGCCTTGTTTTAGAGACCCATGGCGACACCCACTTTAAGCTTCCGCATCTATCTGAAGATGCATTGAGAAGCGCTGGTACGCTTATGACGAACCTAACTTGCCCAATGTCGTTGCTTCAGCAAGCCGAATTGGAACTCCAGCAGTAGGGAGCCTTTTCGATTTATAACCAATTAAAACCATGTATTTTGCATTCATCCAATCATACTACTCGGGACCAAAAAGTTTGGTCGGTTACATTTCTGCTTGGCGGAATTCTTCTAAAAATACTCTGTTGGCGTGCGCTGCAACGCGCGCGATCTCGTCGTTAATTTACACTATTTTGAGCTCAAATATTCGCTACGTGGCGGGAAATCTGGTTCTTCAAAGTTGGCAGGTCAGACGAGTGGTGGAGAAATCGACTCGCCAGTCATTCATTTCTCAACTTGACGCCTACCCACCACTACCCATTTCTTGCTCTGCTCTCTCTACATGCACACCCACATCGTCGTCGTCTCCGTAGAAGAGCCATCGAAATCTCTCCGACGAGCAGCGCAGCGCCATCTATGAAATGCTGTCGGAGGTCGCCGTTGGAGCTGCTATCAAGTTGGTGCACACCACGACCGGCAAACTCTTCGCTCTCGAAGTATGGTTTCCAAATGCACACAGTATTTCGGAACAGTGGTAGTAGTACTTTTCAATTTGGGTGTTCAGCGTCGTTTTATTCAATCATTTCGAACAGCTGGATTGAAAGTAGAAAGTGGAGTGGGGACTTGAGACACATTTGAAATGTCAAATTTTTGACCATGCCTGCTTGTCCCCACCAGAATATTGACTCCCCCCTGAAATTACTGGTGGAGACTGGAGCCTTTCACTTTCGATACTTGCTATGGTCCATTCACTCAGCGGCACCAGCTTCTCAAGGAGATGGAAGCTGTTTTCTGTAAGTTTGCCGTCTCGAACCGTCAGCCTCTGAACGGTTATACGAATATGTGTGTCCATGATATGATGCTTTTGATATGCGCTCCAACAGGGGCGAAAAGAATTGTTACTTATGTCGACATTGTTCCACCTCAAGACATTCCAAGAATCGCTCGCGACAAGACACTCGCGTGCGGCCGACGGGCGGTGCGTCGACTGCGCACTCATGTCCGCCATTGCGCGCTTGGCGGCCGGCGGCGGCGAGATGGCGCTGTGTCAGTCGTTTCGCAAAGTGCTGGGCGCGAAATAATCGTTGTCGCTCCCCGAGGATCGGAATCTGACGAAATCTTCACGCACGAAACGATCGTCCGGTCGCTCCACGAGTCGCTGGCGTCGTGCACAACGTGCTTGGCAAGCATCCTTATGTCGATAGCCTTTCTGGGGTTCCATGTTCAATTGCTGAATGCTGCACCATCAAATTGGACACGTGTAAATTTATCGCGCCGCATTCCACCACCAACACCCTTCGAAGCCAGATTGTGGCTTCGAAGGGTTGTGGTGGTGGTGGAGTTTGTGTGAATCATCCGGCCAATAAGAATTGTTTCCGCACCCACATGTCTCTGGTGAACTCGACCCTCCACTCTCGACTCTTAACATTGAAACGCCCTACTGTGTTATCCTTTCGATTGAGTTCCAACCGAATCATCGGTTAATCGTCTAACCAATTATTTCTCTTAACGATATGATTGCTGCCCAATGGGAGGAGTTGGAAATGCTTAGCCATTTTGAGTTTCACTTCCACTGAAGCATGGCACTCGCCCTCACCGGTCTCGCCAACGGTCGCACTGAACATTATGCCCTACTTCAAGTGAATAGCATTGCTGCTCATGCAATTGTGCAAAATTGGCTCCTACTACTCTGTTTCATTATGTTTGTCCACCCCAAAAATGACTTCAAATTTGTATGCATAGTCATCTACGGATGTACTTGACTTTACTATGATACTGTGGAAGACGATCAAACACCCAATATTTTATTTAAAATGCACTTTTTAATGATTCCACTTATTCAAGAGAAATTCTACGTTGAACATTGAAAGATTAGAAATGGTGGAGTCCTTCTTCATGTGCGGCAACATAAATTCATTGCCGCCAAGTATCAATATCGACGTTTTCACGACTTTTTGGAGTGGAATAAAAGTCTTCGATAGTGCTTCCACTGGCAACTCAAACAACGTTTCTCCAACGACACCAACAAGCTCGTCGATATTTCGAGTTCGCTTGTGATGCTGGAGACTTTGAATAGAATTAAAGAATCCTAAGTCTAAAATTGAAATCTGGACTATTGGGTGGCTGTGGGGCCACAACAACGCCACGGACGCCTTGAGACTTCAGAAATTGTGTTGTCATTTGGAGGTGAGGTCCCGCATTGCCTTGCTGAAGGACAATTGCACCAAGCAGGTTCGCCTTGATTGATGGGATCACCTTACGAAGGATCATTTCCCTGTACACGTCACCTGTCACATTTTCAGGTGACGTTATGAGGGTACCACGTGGCCGATTTTGCTTGACCGCTTTGTAGGCTCAACCTTGACAAACGGCCAAACACCCAACTTGCCATAAAAATACCTTCTTGATCGATAATCGTAGCGCGGCCTCGCGACGGCGGCAAGGAACATGACTTTTGTGATGAAAGACTTCGACTGCACAGCACGAGTCACGACTTCTTCATCAGCATACACGTAAAAGCGCCTCTTGACTTTCGTCAGAAAGAACCATTTCTCGTCAACATGCACTTGATCGTTCATGGTGACAAATACATGGTGTCCATTCAACGAGGGTCGGAGTAAAGACTTCGCCAGCCTTGCGATTCGATTGGCGTCTCGGCAAGTAGCAACTTGACATAATTTGACTTTGCCTTGAGTCGCGCTGTCCTCTTCATGTGTCGAAATATGGTTCCCAAAGACACCCTGAAGCAAGTGACCGCATTGGTTGTCGATCATGTAGGTCGACACTCTTGACAGCAATTTCAATTGACGCATCGCACCACTTGAGTTTCTTGCCGGAATTGCCTTAAACGAGTAACCGTCAAAATGTATACCCTCAAAATATATTTCAATATAGAGGTCGCGATGGAGGGGATGGCATTCGAAGGGGATATCACAGCTTGTGAGCCTGTGAGAGCGACGTGAAAATGATAAATGATGTCGCTACGTAAGAATTTCGGTGTTTGGGGTGCGACGCACCACCGATCTCTGGGCGCAACTCGGGACTGATTTTCAACCTCCCTCAGCTCGAGGAGAAAGCTGCGGTATTTCACTTCGGTGTCGATGCGCCCAAGAAAGAGAATGTCGAGGTCGTCGTCGATTTGAACCAAATCCCCCGTCCGGTAAAGCATTCCATGCCGCGAGCGGATGGGATGCGGGATGAATTTCGTGGTTGTAAGGTCGGGCAGACCCACGTAACCAAGACTCTCGCAGGGACGACCAATCGCGAGCCCCCCCGGACCACCGGGACCACTTGGGTATTTCGATCGGCCACGTCACCATCGTCACTGACTTGCAAAAGTATGGCATGATACAGAGGCAAAGTCAAGATGGAATACGTTGCCGTGACGGTGGTTTCGCTAGGCCCGTATGTGTTAAAGAGTTGGAGGCCAGAATGAGAGAGCTTGGGGACGAGTGCAGATGGACAGGCTTCCCCGCCCACATGCTACACATGATCCTGGGATGACGACATTTGGGTTCGTACATACCACGCGGGTACTCGACGGCAACGTCTCTTCCGTGACCACCATGGCCATGAGTGTGGGCACGGCATGCACGACCGTGACCCCACGTCGTTGCCACGTCGCACACATGTTGGCAATATCCTAAATCAAAGTGCACACTCGGCATCGAGGCTGAGTAAGTCGTCCTGACGCAACTTCCACTGCCCCGGCAACGCAACGGCCACGTGGGCGCCCCGGGCAAAAGCAGTCCAGGTTTCCTCGATCCACATATCAAACTCAGGTGAAAAGCCGTTCCAGACCACCTCAGTCGGTCCAACACCCAAAACACTCGATTCGGCATACGCAAACAGCGTTGCGGCTTCGTGCGAAATGGAAATGCCCTTGGGCAACTCAGACCACGTCCATACGAAACTAAATTTAGATCATCTATTCCCAGAGCAAGCACTTGGTGGCAGGGTTCATGTACGTGTTGGCAGGACACTTGTAGACGCGGGCAAAGTCGGCGTTGTTTTGCAGGGCGCCAATGAGACGGAAGTTGGACGGCGGGTGAACGTTGCCGAGGAGCTGGTTGAGGCGGCCGTCGGTGTTCTTGGAGCACCAGTTTTGGGCAAACGCAGTGTAAAAGATCTTGTCGCCCGTCTCAGC